>JAKELK010000190.1:0-124244 GCA_021525775.1 Lactarius deliciosus
TGTGAAGTGGTAGGAATTTGAGCGTCGTGTGGTACACACAAGCGCAAGAAGCATACAACGTTTTGTCACCAATCATGAGCAAGTCGACGAGGCCGACGAAGATAACTGATACGAGGTGCGGAACAGCACCCAGGTCATCTCCGCGTGTGCTCCATCCGCAACGGCCAATTGTGCAGACACGCCGTGCACCGCCCTCGCACTCACCTATGAGGTTCGCTGCTCTGGCCTAGCAGTTCAGATCAAATCGTTACTTTGCCAAGGTATTGTGCAGAACGTGATTAAGACCGACTAGGCGCGTAGCTCGATGACAAATAACGAAACAGACCAGTCTAATGACAGGAAAGGGGCAGAAAATACAAGGAAATAACCAAATTGGAGGAAGAAAGAGGAGGTGAGCGAAAACGTCCGCGGGGATAGGGGAGTTTGGGGTCCCCATTATAATGTTCTTCCTTTTTAAGCGTCGATGACGTCGTTTACAGCGTCGGCTACAATGTCGATTCAGGTCTTCGTACCAATTCTTCAGATACGACTTTTGGAACGACCGAGGGATAACCCTTGGGTTGGCGACCTTCTGTAGCCGTCTGGCAGGAGTTGCATGTAGATTTTGAAAGACAGGGGATTGATTCTCCCAACTTTCACTCCACTCTTTGGTCAGTGACGTCCAAAAAATAGCTTCCCAACTCAGACTGACTAGGCCTGACTGTCCACAGTTTTATCCAGTTCACCTGGAACCGGAGGATACCATCGGCGAAAGGGTAGAGGACAGCGTACGTGATAAAGGGTGGGCAGTTGCAGGGGTCAAAGATGAAGTTCCTTCTGGCTGGTTGTAACTTGGAGAACATCCATGTCTATCTCCATATTGACCTAAGTCCAGGTGAGCGCCGCTGTAGAAAGTGCCCTGATTGGGTGTAACACTCAGCTGCGCCACCGCCAGATGTGCGAGCTGCCGAAAAACTGTACAAGACTTTATGGGGGGAAATAGCTCGAAACCATACTGGAGGAGATATCCGATGACGAGGGAACCGTCTGGAAATATGTGCCCAAGAAACATATTGACTCCCTGGAAATGAAGGAGCTTGGTTGCCCTGAAGGACGCGGTCTTCTATTTCGACCGGAGTACGACATTGCTCTGGAATCGCTTGATGAACATCAAGATAGTGCAGAGGAGGGTCGTTGCGGTGGGATTGTCGTAACTGGTCAACCAGGAATCGGTATATCTTCGCTACTTATCAAATGAATGCCTACTGAACGCAGACCCAGGGAAAACCTGTTTTCTGTATTACCTGCTGTTCTGCAAGTTAAGCAAAAAGACGCCCGTGGCCCTTCAACTGTCTAACCATATTCTTGTCTTTCGAGATGACGGCGTTCTTAGATACCCTCTCACAACAGATCCTTATCAGCTCCCGGAAGGTACTTGGGCCCTTCAAGTTTCCGACTCCAATGATCGGGCCAAACAACCTTGTAATACCTTTCTGGATGCTCCCCTTCTGCGACGGGCATGGATTGTTCAGACCAGCCCTCCGTTCGAGGAGAGGTGGGAAACGTGGTCAAAGTACCAAAATGCAGTTATGTTCGTAATGGACCACTTTTCCATCAAAGAGACAACAGCTCTCGGGTTGGCCTGGCTTAGCTTTTATCAGCGTCTCTTACTCGCTGACCCTTTCCCCTAAGTAAAGTACTCGGTCTCGACGTTGGAAATATCCGACGTCTCTACGAACAGTGGGGTCCTTCCGTGCGCACCTGCGTACGGCTATCACTGAATCCCGGTGACGAAATTTTGCATGAAGAGAAAGTCAAGCACGCTGCGGTAGAGTTTGTCGAGACCGCTTCCCAAACTATATGGTTCGAAGAAATGAGGGTTTCCCACCTTCTTTTTTCTATCCGACCAAATAACAAAACTGCGGCGGGGAGAGCGCTCCGAGATAGGGACATGGCGACGGATCGAATCAAGGCAATGATCTCATATGCTGCCGCCGCCGCCAAGGCCGAAGATCGACACAAGTTTTTCCGCACGATAACGAACAACTGGCCACGAGATTTCCGAGCGTCTGCGGACCAGATGTTTAAGAGATTTGTTCTTAGTTGGTTATCCGCTGATCCGAACATAATGCCTCTTGACTGCTGCCCCGCTGTACCTGGCCCACCTGACCTCCAAATTCCGGCATGTGGGAAGAAGCAGACGACTTATTTCAGCAGCTTGACCGCTTTGAAGGAGGTAGAAGTGGTCAATCTCCCTTTGTGTTTGTTGCCCACACCGCGAACGCCCATCGCTGTCGATGCCATCATTTTGACCGACAAGTTCATCATTACGATTCAGGTTACCGTTTATTACGAGCACAGTGTAAAGGGAAGCGACCTCGCTGACATCAAGGACTCCATTCCACCCGGCGTTAGAGAAGACCGGGATTGGTGCCACGCGTTCATCACGAATGATAACACCCGTGCATATTCCTTGCGACGTCAGACTTTGGGAGACCTCCCAGAAAATGTTCGCGTCTTCTCCACAGTTTTCGACGTTCGCCGGTCGGACATAGCCGTCGAGAACATAAAAGCCTATGACGAATACAGGGTGAGTGGGTCTGGGCTGCACAATATTGGCGGGCTGGGTTGCCGGTCGAGAGCCGCTAACTTCGTTCTTTTTTGGGATAGGCCAAATTGGAGCTAATGGCGCCCCAAGCCACAATTGGAATTGCGGCTTTATCAGAAAAAAGGTTCTAGCACCAGCTCGGTGAACGGCGAAGAAACATGTGGTTCGCTGTGCTTCTTGTTGTCTGTAACCGGATAGTAGCGAATTAGCCTGGGAATCGAATGCCGCTGTTCAGCGCGGCTCTGACGACTGGCGCCTCGAACATGATTCCACTGGACGAGGTTTGCACTGCACTGCCGACAGTATTCTCCACTGGCCCACTCACTGTTTTTTTCCCGCTCTATACACGCATAATCGGTGGACTCCCCTGAGGGCCATTCGATGCAAAGTTGGTCTCTGCAGCTTGCAGCATTTGTACTGTTTGTGTCGTCTACACGTCGATGCGCGAAGGCGCTGACCGCACTTTGAGGCTAGATTACGCGCCGGTCGTCTTCCCGACAGGTGACATGCCCTTCAAACCGTGTCTCAGCTCCGAGTCCATGCCCTCGTCTCACCCAAACCGGATAAATGCCCAAACGCTCACGCCCTAGAATGGTGAAAAGGGTGTTTACCTTCTACCTCATGGGCTTCCTGGACCCGGTTCCGACCTCCTGAAACAGCGTAATCTCTACCCTACTCTTTTAATCTCGGGAATTCCTCTCACAACCATAAGCCATGTAGATAGTCGCGTGGAGCACTTGACTGTTGCTGCACTAGGCGCGTTACACTATTATTGCGACGAATCTGGTCGCAAACGACTGGCTCAGCTGTAATTAATTGAGAGGGCTGGCACTATGTTCTAGCAAGAGTGATCGACTACTACGTCTCAATCTCCGTTCGGAGAGAAGCAGTGACCGGAGGAAACTACCAGGGCCCAGGTGACGAGTTCCACTGCACGACTAGAAGTAATTACCGGGCTCGAAGCGCTGCACCCTCCGCTGCCGTTGGTGGTGTGACCATCAAACGCCTGAACTGCTGTTTGTCGTGATGCACGCGCACAGCTCATGGTTGGGCGTAGTGCGGAGATTCAAATAAGCGCTCAGCGCTCAGGCTCGTCGAATGCATTCGTGGATCACCGCCAGCAGTAGATGATTGATGACCTCCGTAGACGGCCTCTCATCGATCTCATCACTTGCGGGGCTCCTCTCTGGTTGCGGCGGGTAATTATACTATAAGTAGAGGCAAGACATAAATGATCCTCTCCTTGTAACTTAACAAAGATGACTATCCTCGCCAAGATCCTCGCGCACATGACTACTTCACACGTACTGTACCCGAGTCTACCTGAGTCGGTCTCATGGTCGGTCGATCCATTATTAATCCACTGTAATCTCCGCGCCTGGGAACACCATGCCGGTGTCCAGAACAGATGACATGTCTGAATCCGTTTTCTCTCACCGTGCTCTCGCGTCGGTTATCTTGGCTATTCTTGTATCCCACGAGCCAGGGTAGCCCGGGCTCCGAAACCACTGTTGAAATTCCTATCACTTTGTCGGGCGTTTATAGTCTTCATTCGCACGCGGCGAATTGCTATTCGAGTACCGGCCAGCCACACTAGTAGGGTCAAGTGGACACTGCTGACGGCGCTGACACTTCAGGAGGTTCATAAGCAGGCAGCAGCAACTACAACGCACAAGTTGATACAAGACTAATGTTCAGTACGTCGTCTTGGCGGTCCCTGCCTCTTTGACACGAAAGGGGGCCAAGAAGTGCGGTCTCCTTGGGTGGCTTTCCTGAAGACAGGCTTGTCTTTTACGTCCGCCCGAAGGAACCACCGTTGACGCCATCTGCTATTGCGTACGCTACGTTTTCGAGACCCACGATAGTCTCAATCATTTCGAAACTGGAGGCACGCGTCGATACTGTAGCGTTACTCGTATCTTATATCGATTTGCGTATGGAGAATTCGGAGGACTCAGAGTGGGTCCGCGGAAGAGGCCACCTTGAAAAGATCAACCAGTCTCCGACGAGAACATCTGATCCATCGTCCATCGATGATTATCATGGGTGTCTTTCAGACTTTCACTTGTAACCGCGTAGCCAGCCATTCAGCAAATACTAGCAGCCTGCCAGTGCTGCAGGTGCTTGAGAGATTCAGATACGCGGCGGGCGGACTGACACGCTTTGAATCAAGATGCGGACAACTTGGACTTGGCGGGATGGAACGCTTAGAGGATCAGGAAATGTCTCGAGATAGAACGGGAGTGCGTTGGGGACCTACATCGAGCATTTGACCCGACAGATTTCGGTGTTAGAGTGTATTGCTGTAAAGTCAAAGCCGATGGCATAGATGACGTCGACTGAGGCCTTTCAGTGTAAAACTGCCAAGACAAAACTATTAATGTTCTTTCCCATGACCAATGGCAATCCCACCTGGCCCTCGCAAAATTCCGCAACGGAACCAATCGGTAAAACTCTTATGATATTATTATAAAATCATATAAGAGGATATAAGGGGATATAATATAATAATGATTTTACGATTGGTCCACCATCAGGACCCCGATGGAATTTTGGGACACACTCAGGCAGCAGGCTACTGCTCGCACTGCTGGCATGGACTCTTAATCCTCAATCCTCCCAAAGTCTCCAGGGCAACTGAATTCGGCACGGTCGCGTCGACGTAGTTGTTGTTCCCCTTTATCGATGACCTCAGGTGTTGGAACCAAAAAAAAAAGACTTCTGAGTCAGGTGGGCGACTCCGTCAATCAATCCGCTCTGCCGGTTCTACCGCAACTGGCATGTGGCCCGGCCTGATAAGAACTCAAGAACTCTGTTCGATGCACTGTGAGAACATTTGACTTAGTTCCCTTATCGTTTACTTACGCGTTTTCTTTGCGTATCTAGGTAAATACAGTATTAGATGTCGCCCGTACACGGTCTCTCTCTCTCTGAGCTTATGGCAAGGTTTATGGGGTCTATGACTTATCTACAGTTACTGTATTTGCAGTGGCGTGTGGTCCTCGGGTTCCCCATAGCCGCACAAACTTCAGGAATATCCCTCGGGCGCCGGAATAGATGCTTATTGACTATGTAGGCAGGTATGGGTAGGTCAAATCAGATTCCAACAACTCTCCTTTTCGACCCTCCCCACGACCCCCACTCCGAGCCTGCGAGCTCACAGACCGCTATGCACTCAGTTCTACTTGTCCTCCTTTCACTTCTCGGTCTATATCTACTCCAGACCCTGTTGGAATTCCGGAGGGCCATCTACAGTGTTGGGTGGGTACCTCTACTACCTAGAAATGACATGACCGAGAGTTACTCTGCCAGACACCTCCCGGGTCCTCGCCTCCTTCTCAATCCGATGTGGTTTCTGGGACAGATGATCAGGCAGGCACTGCCACCGATTCGTTATGTGAGTCGAGGACCTTCATGGATGATTAAGGGGGGGTATCAAGGTAGGGGGATGCTGCCAGTGCAAGAGATCATTACGCCACTTATGAGCTCACGTAGATTTTGCCGCTGCTGGAAAGGACGCCATTGCTCTGGTGAGTTTACTATACTCTATATGCGGAGGGACGCAAGTCCGAGTCAATGGTCTGCCAGGCCGGCGTGTTTCCCACGCCAAGAGCCACAATTTTCCTTGCGGACGCTGCGGCTATCAAAGTAAGGGATACTCCACCCCAAACGTGATGCACCTAATCTTTGGTTTGTGGTTTGTAGGAGGTGATAACTTCTCGTGCCAAGTTTCCCAAACCCGTCCGCCTATATTCGGCGCTGTTAGTTTTTGGAGGCAACATCGTAGCATCGGAAGGGGAGGAATGGAAAAGGTATAGAACTATCGTCGCTCCAGCCTTCTCGGAGGTATGTACCGAGCTGTCGAAGTTGCCATTTTCTCAATGCGGTCCCTAGAGAAACACTCGGCTGGTGTGGGACGAAACTTCCCGCATCATGTTCGACCTGTTCGACAATGTCTGGGGAGACAGTCCCGAAATCGTGTTGGACCACTGCGTAGACATCACCCTCCCGGTATGCCGAGTGTAGATTCTCCCACGCAAATTTTCAGACATCTCTGTTAGATCGCCCTTTTTGTCATCGGCGTTGCAGGTAGTTATACTTTGCTCGACCCTTACATTCTCCTGCTAATGGGATCTAGGGTTCGGCCGTCGGGTCACATGGACTTCAGACTTGATTGTTCCCCCTGGCCACCAGATGACTTTTAAGGATGCACTTCACATCTTGTCTTCAAATCTGGGCCTAAAAATCGTTCTTCCGAACTGGGCAATGAATTTAACGGAGCATACAAGGAGGATAAACCTGGCATTCAACGAGCTGAAGGTGCCCGTTCCAACTGGGTATCCGTTGTATCCTCCGCAGCTGACGCATCGGACAGCAATATATGGTAGAAATGGTGAATGATCGGAGAAGCGCGGAGACAAAAGAAGAGCGATACGATCTGTTTAGTGGACTTCTGGACGCGGCACACGATGATCCAGATGGTGGCCTGGCGATAACTGAGCAAGAGCTCATCGGTAAGTGCCCATTGAGTCAACTTGTCATCCCGTAGTGCACTTACGGAAAGAGATCTCACACGCATCCCAGGGAATACGTTCGTCTTCCTCCTCGCTGGACACGAGGTAGGACCACCCCATTCTGCCTGTAGTGAAATTTGAACCGTCCCTTTACTCCAGACGACAGCACATACACTTTGCTTCACGTTCGCCTTACTAGCCCTTTATCCCGACGAGCAAGAACGCTTGTATCAGCAAATCAAGGGCATCGTGTCCGATCTAAATGGGACACCTGTAGGGTCTATCGGATCAGGTCTCAAGCTCACGGAAGAGCTGATCTTGCGCAGACTTATGAAGACATGAACCGGTTCACGCTCTCCTTGGCGTAAGTTAATTAATCGCACACGATTGTGCGAATTCTCACTCTGGGGCTTGAAGCGCATTATATGAAACGCTCAGGATGTTGTGAGTATATATATTGAATGGGCTCACACGCTAAGCTGACTGTGTGACGCAGCCCACCGGTGTGTCTAATAACTCGGGCAGAGGTTCTAACCCAACGATGTCCATGTAATCTTAGGTGCCGGGGATCCCCAAATATGTTGCGGAAGATACCAGCCTGACGGTAGATAATGCCGACGGCGGAAAGACGACATTCCCTGTCCCTTCGGGAACGGATGTACAATTCCATGTGTCCGCCCTGCATTATAACCGTATGTCGAGCCTCCTCCCATCAAGGACTGGTCCTTACCGGAGTCCCACAGCGAGGTATTGGAAGGACCCTCACACATTTAGACCTGAGAGGTTCCTCGGGGAGTGGCCAAGGGACGCCTTCTTGCCGTTCAGCGCAGGTAAGTTTGGCTCTGTCATGATAGCTGGCCGTGAAGCTTGAACTTGAATTTGTTGTAGGTGCCCGAGGGTGCCTCGGGAGACGGTGCGAGCAGACTTCGTCGTTGACGATGTAGCGGAGATACTCATGTATTTATTTATTTTCCAGATTCTTCGAAACTGAAAGCGTAGCCGTCATCACGATGATGATGTTGAAGTATAGAGTTGAAATTAAGGAAGAGTCTGAATTCATCGGCGAGACATTCGAACAACGCTTTGCGCGTGTAACAGCATCAGAGCAACTTTTGACCAATACGTACGCATTATCCCCACTCTTGTTCGCTGCGACCTGAGTTCTCTTTCAGCCCCGGCCGCGTGCCGCTGGTATTCAAGAGGCGATGACTACCCGAATCATAATCCCTGTTATTCCATCGACCCCCGTTTTTATCAAATCCGCGAACATCGGTCTTGAGCTTTCTCTCTTAGCCGATAAAGACTCTACCATCCTCGTCACCCCTTGTCCATACTTGTGAAACACATCCTGCGCAAATATCAGACTCAAACACGACTCGAATACCTTCACACTGTGGACAACATGAACCTCTTTATGTCGTCACTTCTGTATCCAACAATCAAGCTTCCGGTTGCGCAGGAAACCTCTTTCATGGACACGCTCGTAATTCTCGCGAGTGCATGGTGAGAGACAGCCTCTAATCCAAAAGAAAAAGAAAAAGCGAAATAGCTATCCACAGGAGCGCTTTCGAAGGGGGGTTTTCTGAGCCCATTCGACGTTTCGACCCCGGGCAGAAAATGAAGACCATCTACGTGAGGTAGCCGACAAACTCCGTAGGGTCTCCGAGGCTATCGTTTCCCCTGCTACAGGGCCAGAATCGTTGAGGTCTCGTGGACGAGCTAAGAATAGACGTTGGAAAAGAAAAAAGAAAGAAAGAAAGAAAGAAAGAAAGAAAAGAGAAACGTTGGATAATCACTGGTGACTTGTCTGCGTAACGCGACAAGTATGATAATTACAAGAAAGTACGCGCTCGAGATTACTGGCACCAATCCAACGCGTTTTTACTTGAATTTGTCATACGTCTACGTGGTCCCGACCTGATCCATCCAAGTCTGTGGGTGGCCTGTTCGTCTTTGCTTTCTTCGAGATGAGGGCGTCGTTGTGTTCATCGATGAGGCCGATGAGGGTTGATGCAAAGGGTGGCGTGTTGATTCTGTCGTGAAAGGCCTGAGGTCGCTTACATGAAGTCCGAGTCGGATGTTGTAAGCAACAGTGCTGAGGCGTTCTCTGAGTCCGGCGAGGTGCGCTCGGGCAGGAATAAAGCTGATGAAGTGGCTGGCTGAAGACGGGTAACCGAAGTTATAGTGGCAGATGCAACCACGCGGCGATGCGAGCTGAGCTCCAGTTCACCCACGTTGTGTGCGATTACTGTGCGAATCCAGTTGATGGACTGCCAGCTCTCTTGTTGTCGCACAGATCAGACCACGAAATGCAGTGCGAGTTATGGAATCAAGTTGACAAGGTCATATGGCAGGTCGAAATTCAGACCGTTTCGACCACATAGTCAAATAAATATACATAAGGACAAGCAGAGACTCATGAGTATACCAAGCAAGACACCAAGACAGACACGGCTGAGACTCCTGAGAGACTCAGGACTGAGTACTGAGTACTGAGTACTAAGTATTGACACGCTTATACATTTTCGTAGCCTTGTTCGTAGCAACCATTTCATAGCCCCATGAAGTAAGGTTGGTTTGGCTTCCAAATTCCATGTTTGTAAGGACAACACCCCCACGATCGAACAACTTTCGTAGCTACACCCCAAAGTGACGACTTACTATTGAGTAATATCGACACCCCCTTGTAGTGAGTGACACTTTCATAGCCACACCCCCGTGAACTAAGGATGTTTATGCTTCCAAACTCCAAGTTTGTAAGGACAACACCAAGGACAACACCCCCGTAAACCAACCGGGATATAAATGGATCCAAAAAAAAACACCCCTGTAAACGATCGAACACAACTCAACTGTCATTTTCATATGTTACTAAGGATGGTACTAGTAAAAACTCAGAAAGTAAGGATCATTTCTGCAAATACATGGATGACAATAAAAAGAACCAATGGCAGATGTGCAAGTCCCACTCCCCCCATAAAGCTAACTTAGTAGCATAATGCCATCAATTATGATTTTGCTTGGACAGAACTTACCGCTCGACTATCAAAAAATTACTGATATATAAAATCACGCTAACCTAACAAAACTATCTCTCGCTAACGCGGGAGGTTTTCCCTGATGGTCGGTGTGCGATCCCCGAGAGCCGCACAAACTTCAGGAATATCCCTCGGGCGCCGGAATAGATGCTGTATTGACTATATAGGCGGGTAGGTCAAATCAAATTCCGACAACTTTCCATTCCGACCCTCCCTACGATCCCCACTCCGAGTCTGCGCGCTCTCACAGACCGTTATGCACTCAGTTCTACTTGTCCTGCTTTCACTTCTCGGTCTATATCTACTCCAGACCCTGTTGGAATTCCGGAGGGCCATCCACAGCGTTGGGTGGGTACCTCTACTACCTAGAAATGACATGACCGAGAGTTACCCTACCAGACACCTCCCGGGTCCTCGCCTCCTTTTCAATCCGATATGGCTTCCGGGACAGATTATCAGGCACGCACTGCCACCGATTCGTTATGTGAGTCGAGGGCCTTCATGGATGATCAAGGGGGGGTATCAAGGTAGGGACATGCTGCCAATATCATTACGCCACTCATGACCTCACGTAGATTTTGCCGCTGCTGGAAAGGACGCCATTGCTCTGGTGAGTTTACTATACTCTATATGCGGAGGGACGCAAGCTAACGGTCTACCAGGCCGAGGTGTTCCCCACGCCAAGAGCCACAATTTTCCTTGCGGACGCTGCGGCTATAAAAGTAAGGGATACTCCACCCCAAACTTGATGCACCTAATCTTTGGTTTGTGATTTGTAGGAGGTGATAACTTCTCGTGCCAGGTTTCCCAAACCTCTCCGCCTATATTCGGTATTGTCGGTTTTTGGAAGCAACATCGTAGCCTCAGAAGGGGATGAATGGAAAAGGTACAGAACGATCACCGCTCCGGCCTTCTCAGAGGTATGTACGGAGCTGTCGAAGTTGCCATTATCTAAATGCGATCCTAGAGAAATACTCGGCTGGTGTGGGACGAAACCTCCCGCATCATGTTCGACCTGTTCGACAATGTCTGGGGAGACAGTCCCGAAATCGTGTTGGACCACTGCGTAGATATCACCCTTCCGGTATGCCGAGTGTGGATTTTCTCGCGCATTTTTTCAGACGTCTCCGTTAGATTGCCCTTTTTGTCATCGGCGTTGCAGGTAGTTATACTTTGCTCGACCCGTACATTCTCATGCTAAAGGGATCTAGGGTTCGGCCGTCGAGTCACATGGACTTCAAACTTGATTGTTCCCCCTGGCCACCAGATGACTTTTAAGGATGCGTTTCAGATCTTGTCTTCAAATATGGGCCTAAAAATCGTTCTTCCGAACTGGGCAATGAATCTAACGGAGCACACAAGGAGGGTAAACCTGGCATTCAACGAGCTGAAGGTGCCCGTTCCAACTGGGTATCCGTTGTATCCTCCGCGGCTGACGCATCGGACAGCAATATATGGTAGAAATGGTGAATGATCGGAGAAGCGCGGAGACAAAAGAAGAGCGATACGATCTGTTTAGTGGACTTCTGGACGCGGCACACGATGATCCAGATGGTGGCGTGGCGATAACTGAGCAAGAGCTCATCGGTAAGTGCTCATTTAATCAACTTGTCATCCCATAGTGCACTTATGACAAGAGATCTCACACACATCCCAGGCAATACGTTTGCCTTCCTCCTCGCTGGACACGAGGTAGGACCACCCCATTCCGCCAGTGGTGAAAATTGAACCGACCCTTTACTCCAGACGACAGCACATACACTTTGCTTCGCGTTTGCCTTACTAGCTCTTTATCCCGACGAGCAAGAACGCTTGTATCAACAAATCAAGGGCATAGTGGCCGACCTAAATGGGACACCTGTAGGGTCTATCGGATCAGGTCTCAAGCTCACGGAAGAGCTGATCTTGCGCAGACTTATGAAGACATGAACCGGTTCACGCTCTCCTTGGCGTAAGTTCATTAATTGCACACGATTGTGCGAGTTCTGACCCGCTAGGGCTTGAAGCGTCTTATATGAAACGCTCAGGATGTTGTGAGTGCATATTGAAGTTAGTCTCACAAACAAAGCTGATTGCGAGGCTCAGCCCAGCGGTGCGTCTAATCAGATGAGCGGTGGTTTCAAGCCAACGAATGGCCATGTTATCTCAGGTGCCGTTAGTCCCCAAACATGCTGCGGAAGATACCAGCTTGACGGTAGACAATGCTGACGGCGGAAAGACAATACTCGCTGTCCCTTCGGGAACAGATGTACATCTTCACATCCCTGCTCTACATTATCACCGTATGATGTTGAGCCTCTTTCCATCTCAAGGACGAGTCCTTACCGAAGTCCCACAGCGAAGTACTGGAAGGACCCCCACACATTTCGACCGGAGAGGTTCCTTGGGGAGTATCCAAGGGACGCCTTCTTGCCGTTCAGCGCCGGTAGGTTTGGTCCCGTCGTGGTATCTGGTCGTACAAGTTGAACTCGAATTTGTCGTAGGTGCCCGGGCGTGCCTCGGGAGACGGTGCGAGCAGATTTGGTCGTTAACGACGTTGCGAAGATGCTCATACTTTCTTTTTTTTTCTTTCAGATTCTTCGAAACTGAGGGCATCGCCGTCATCACGACGATGATGTCGAAGTATAGGGTTGAAATTAAGGAAGAGCCCGAGTTCATTGGTGAGACATTCGGACAACGCTTTGCGCGCGTAACGGCCTCCGAGCAACTCTTGACCAATACGTACGCAATATTCCCACCCTCTTGTTTGCCGTGACCTGAGTTCTCTTTCAGCCCTAGCCGTGTGCCGCTGGTATTCAAGAGGCGATAACTACCCGAATCATAATCTTGGGTCGTCCCTGTCAATTCATTGACCCCCGTAGGGTTAAACTATGGCGTGCGGATCGCGATTCAAGTTGTTATCAGGGTTGGCTAAAGAGAATGAAATACCTTGTGCTTTTCGAGCAGATGCGTTGTGGAACGCGAATCAACTCCTCCCTCTGAGTCCCTCAGTACCCCGTTTGTCCGGTTCGTCCTCATACGAGATGAGACCTGGTGCGGAGGAAGGACATCAAGTACTCTACGCGCACTTAGGGCATAATGAAAAGTGACACATCGCTACTCATTAGCGCTCATTGAGCGCATGCTTGTCGAGGTGGCCACCTGACTGCCCCATGCTACTAATTGCGGGGCTTCTTTATCCGCGGCGGCCGGATGAGCCTAAGAACATAACTTATTTCTAATGAGATCCTTCAATAGCGTTCAGGCTCATGCACTCATGTCGTAAGGTCCAGCACCTCGTATTCGGCCCTCTTCTTCCATACGCTTTGCGCTTGCTGGCATACACGCGGTGTCTTGCGCAGTGTCAGAACCGAATATATGGGTGGTCATGTGGTCAATATATAATCCCCAGCGTTCGGTGGGCCATTTATTGGGCCGCCCTCTCAATGACGCCGTTGACGAGCATAGGTGGTGTCACAAGGGTTCATCTCGTCTAGCTAGCCACCGAGGCGCTGGCGGATGTAGACTCAAATTCCAAAGTCGCCTACCTGGCTCAGGCTTCTTAACGCCCCAATCTTGGCCAAATTAGAGAAAGGTTCCAGATTTCGCCACGGTGACCAGTATTCGGGAGATAAAATCAAAGCACCCTTATTCACTTCGGAGAGACCTTTCAACACTTTTTCCCGTCATGCGAGGTTGCGCGCCACGATTGAACTCGATGAGGACACGCACAGGTGTCGTTTCGTGTGTCTGAACGCTGTCCAACATATTGCTAGGGCGTCCCTTACGGAGTCTTGCCCCCGAAACTTTACTGGAAGACGTGGACCACATCCGCGAACACGGGTCTTAGGGGTTCTCTCTTAGTGGATGTGGGCCCTGCCATCTGCGTCACCTGTCCATATGTATCTTACTTGAGACACATCCTACGCAACTATCTGTCTCGTAACTTAAACTGCAGGGCGTCCTAGGAGAGTCGTTGAACACAACACGAACTCGAATACCGTCGCACCGTGGACAAGATGAATCTCCACTCGTTTATTTATGTCGTCTCTCTACTGTATGTCTGACGGGCGAGCTTCCAGTTGCGCAGACAACCTCGTTCATTGACACGTTCATAATTCTCACGAGTGCAGGATGCGAGACAGCCATCCAGAGGAGCGCTTTCGAAGGGGGGGGAGGCTTTCTGAGCTCCTTCGACGCTTCGACGGGTAAAAATTGAAGACCATCTACGCGAGGCAGCCGACAAATTCCGTAGGATCCCTATTCCCCCAGCTACAATGCCAGAATCGTTGGCGTCTCGTAGACGAGCCAAGAAAAAAACATAGGTTGGAAAGATTAGAGAAAAAAAGTAAGATCGAGTGATCAACTTGTTTGGCGTAGCGCGACAAGTATGAGAATTACTGTATAAGAAAGTAAAGGCTCGCGATCACCTAATCCGTTTTTACTTGGATTTTTTTCATACATCTACATGGTCCCGACACTCAGCACGGGTCTCGAGGTATGTTTAAGGACTGGCGAACGTGGGGAGTTTCCGATCTACGATCAATATGGCCCCTCGTCTCCTCACCTGTTAGCGACTGAGACGAGTCGACTGATGTGAATTCATCTACAATGTTGACATAAAATTTGGGCAGTATTTTTTTGTGGCATGTAGACATCCTCCGCTAAACTCTTATACGTGTTCGCATGGCGGTATGGGAATGGACGCGGAAGCCAATGCCACGATGGACAACCCGCGGGTTAAGCTCACGACTGGCGCTGTGTGTCGCCGGAAGTGGTGCTTCTGACTCGGAGTTACGGGGCGGGGGTATCATCATCGACTCGGAACCACAATAGAACACGAGCAGGATAGTCGTTATGGCGTCCAAACTCCAAAAGTTTTGAATGTTATATCCACGCCGGTATGAAACCTTGTCCACAACGGCCCAGCGCCCAGGCGTGTGCTGAGCCTTCAAGAAGAGATGTCAGTGCTGCAGACTCGAGCGCAAAATGCAACTCTTTCTGGAGGTAGGTAAGTCAGTAGAGTGGTAGTGGTGGTAGTAATTTGAAGTCCTAACTGGACCTCCGTCAGCGCACTGACAAACACTGAATCGAACACCTGGGGCGCCGTACGGTTTGGGTGCTGCGCGCAAAATGCCGTCGCAATGTGCCATGACCGTGGGAAATGACTTGCAGTCAAGAGCCGCGCCTCCTGCGGCGTCGACACAACTTGCGATCGTCACAAGCATGGGCAGCCGAACTATTAATACTTTAGCAATTGAATCATTGAATCCCCGAGACAGCCTACAGTCCGATCGGGGACGCGCAAATTGCTGCGGAGCATCCAAATTCGCATCGGTCCTGCCCCCACTGGGAACAACGATCGTTACAGCGAGTCTCAGCGAGTCTCACTTCGGGTTTCAAATTCACCTTCGGAATTCTCAACACCTGCACCTCCCATGCACCCGCCTGCTCTCGCCTGGGATATGTTCTACCTCCCTTAGGTAGGTATCACCCAACTTATGGTTACCTGAACCGCACAGTCGCTGTAATCTCCACTGTATCGCGGGATGACAGCACCCAGGTGACGCCGCCAGGGAACTAGCACGGTATGTCCTCTGTGTCCTGAACTATCATCGCTGCGTGTGAGTGGACTCGAATGCGCCCATGTGACAATATTGAATGTTCACCTTCCCCACTACGACCCAGAACTCGGATATGCGGTCTTCCAGCATATCCGAACTATATTTTGAGCCTACCGGTTACCGAATCTTAGCTGTAGTCGACCTAGCTCAAAAATCGTTGGCCCTCGATCGCTTCCGCACCCAATTTTACATGCCCGCTACAAGTCATCTCGTCTCCCTTGACTCGGTACCCTCAAACCCTCCGCGTTCTCACCTACTAGTACATCCGTACCTTGGGTCGGCGTACTTTGACTTCCCAGCCCGATGACTATCCTGCAACGCAAAAAATTCCTGCACATTTACTGTCCGCGGTAGTGACTCGGATTAGTTCGTATATAACAATTTGAAATAAATGGTTTCCCTTGACGGTTACGCCACTTTCGACGCGCAGCGGAAATCCACACCGGTTTCTTGGCTGGCGGTTGCCGTGTTACTGAGCACAGCATCGGAGATGACTCGTGACTCGTGGATACATTGCTCCCCACTTGAATATATGAAGTAATTGCTTCTGAATCGAGGCTCTGCCACCTGACGCTTTCACGAACGCTCGGTGATTCTCACAAAGGCGAATTACATCAATTCCGGTAAGTTATCACTGCCTTCGCAGAGTCCCATTAACAGACAGTCTGTATCAACTTGCGCAGCGCAGTGGCAAGCCATATGGTAGTTGGCTAATTTTTCCCCTCTTCCTTTCGTCTTATTTTGACGTTGCACTTCTTGAGACACTGCCGCATAGCGACCATCGTGTATAAGTTAGTCACTCCGAAGAAGTCCCAATGAACTCGTCCTTTACGGATAAACCTATAAGGGAAAGGACCCATATATCAAACGGAGGAGCACCCCACAAGGCGGCACAGCAAGATAAATTGCGTATCTCCGCAACTGTCCCGCAACCCTTTTGCACCCCTGCGTGTGACCTCCATCCCTCATGCCCTTCCCTTGCAGCCACGAGTCAGTTCTATGCCGTCATCTCACCCGGATGCGACATCTCGGGACCAGGCTAATGTTCACACCAAGGTTCATGGCGCCTCGGGCTCAGAAGATGGGATAGTTCCTTTGGTGGGTTGCTCAGCCTTCAAGCTTCAGATCTGAGTCACAGTTCATGGGTATTAACCATACTATGTACTCCACTTTTCTAGAATATGTCGTTTTTATTTTTATTTTTCATCCGGGAGTTGGGGTGTCCCTTTCGCAAGCCTTTCGACACACCTCTGGGTCTTGCCGGTGCCAGACACTCCGAAGTCCCGTTCGAAATTCCACCTCATTGCGGCAAATGTGTGTAGTGACATTCGGCCTCACTGGCCGCGCAATGTACTTTCTTTGTTGTTTCCTGGGTCAATTAGCATGCACCTACATTACTGCTGCTATAACAGACCTATAAACCAATTGTAGTTCTGCCTCAGCTATGGCACCATCCCAGTATAATAAGTCATGTAGACGGTACGACTGAGGCATCGTTTTTTCCCTAGACGCGCTATTTGGGACGAATTTCAGAAAGACCAGCGAAATCACCGAGAGGAGGGTTCCCCTTGGTTCCCCAGACGAGTAGTTGGCAAGAATTGCCGCGTTCTCCACATAAATCCGCTACAGTTATGTGCGACACTTGACGCATCACAAAGCCGCTTCTGTTCGAAGTGGGGAAGTGTTTTAATGTCAGTCGTATGTATTATGCAAAGGAGAGAGAAATCGGGCAGGGGACGGATTCGTGATGTACCTCAAGGTGCACTCTGATAGAATCTAAGAAAGAAAGAAAACCTACTACAGTTACAACGCTTTCAAACCCTCAGACCTTATACCCACTCATGGGGTTGTACTTGCACGCGCAAAAGGGTGGTCCGTGCGAATGGAATTGGCACTTGAATTGGCCGTCACCTCCGGCTGGATCCGGCCGAAGACAATAACAAATAACAACACTGCACCGACTCTTCCCCTCGGAGCTCCTCTGCACCTGTTACCGTAAGTGTAGCGTGCGGCCAAGAAGGATGTCTGGGAATGAGCAGGTAATTCCCATATGTCTAGGGGGAGTCCCACGCCGCTACATCGATGCGCGCCCATTTCTTCTGCGGCTTTCTGCCACAGCTGGCATAAAACTTCATCAGCACATCGTCTGCCTATTACTATAAATTCGGTAACCTCGTCTCTGTCGAAGCCCCATGATATAAATGCGGGCCTGAAATATTGTCCAATGCGCATACAAGGACGGCACTCCACACACTATCATTTACACGAGGTGGCGGGCGCCGTCGTGTTTCATATCGGCAATGAAAAGTCTCCTGCCAGTAGGTCGTTTGCTCTCCTGCCGGTTGCCGCCCCCATCATATTCATTATCTGTTAGTACAGGCAACCTAGACACCCCCGATAGCAACGTTTACTTGGACCTGCTGGCAGGAAGGTAGATTGAAATGGTTCCGGTCTGCCGCAGAGATAGCTATTCGTGAACCGATAGCATGATAACCCTCGTGCATACCACCTATCTGGGTTTATCCGAGCCTCATGATCAACATGTTTCGTCTCATGACTGACACGGTGATGTGTCACCGTAATCACGGATCTTCTGTTCTCGTTGGAGATGGTATCAGCAGCTAGTCTGAGCGACACTCACGGCTAAGTTAGTCGCTTTCAATTTCGTGCTCTAATGTCTGAACCTACGTGCGGCTTACATTTCACACTGTGCGCAGCGGAGATGACTTTCAGATCTAGTCAATCTTGTCTACTACTCTCGCATTGGTTCACTTGGTCATTCTTCTGTCCCACGAGCCCCAAGATGAGCCCGGTCCCTGAAATGGCTGTTGCAATGATTGGTTCTTCCTATGACTGTCTCTTACTGGAGATTTTCTCGAACTTACAAACCCTTCCACTGGCGATCTCATGCCGCGGCCCTCATCTTCACTCCTTCGACACCCTTGTCCAGCTATATATGCTCGTCACGTTGAGAACTGGCCTTCATTCAGGATCGGGCCGTCCATCATTCAAAACGATTGGGCCGACATTTCATGAGGTTCACATAAGGATTTGGGCCGATGTAGCCAGCGATAGTCTTAGTCTTCAACCCAGGGGAAGCGTATGTGATAGTAAGAGAAACAAAGACGAAAATGGAAATGGAAATGGAGACACGAATGCCGATGCAGACGAATCGTTAACGCAGGGGAACTTGAAAAAGCATGTTCATTTTCATAGTCAAGCCTAGGAATATATATACAGCGACCAATTGATTTTTCAACGCGTACGTTTTTACAGCAGTTTCCATATCGATAGGCCAAAATTCAGAAAAGCTAGTAGCAGGCTGAGTTTCGGGATCTCCCGTTGGCGTATTTGCCGAGACTTACCGTATTTTTTTTGGTGAAATAACATAATAAATGATAATAATAAAAGAAGAAAAAAAGGAAGGGACAGGCGACGAAAAAAAGGATAAGCCTTTATTTTTTCCGATCAGATCTCAGATAACTGGTTATCCTTGATCCCCGCTCACTCAGCCCGCCACTAGCTTTTCCGAGTTTTGGCCTATCGATATGGAAACTGCTGTAATGGAAAACTTCGGTAAATAGACTCGGTAAGCACCGTTAAGTTGCTACCATGACCGTACGCCTTGCGATCCGGTCATAACGGATTCTTAATGGTCACGTGAGGTCAGAAGCTGTTTAAATTTGTGGTTCTTCGTCCCACACTTAGCCCCACCACCCCTCGCAACTCTAATTGACTTTACGTGGAACGGTATCGTGAGTTCTTTTGGAATACAATGGGCGCAACCTTTTCACTTTGGTGGCAGATACTACTCAATATGTTTGGCACGTGTCGGCGCCATACCAGTCTCACTCGCCTCATTTTTCACGCGTTTCTCGCCAATACTCGGAGCTTCAAGCACTTGTAGCTTATTTACCAAGCTTACATTTCCCGTCAGAGCCGGGATTATACCGCACAGACCTTAGCGCAGATCCAGGCGGACTTACTACCTCCAGTTAGGCAGTCCCGATGCCGGAAACTATCAGCTCTAGGCTTCATCAGTTCGACAAGAATCAGAAGGCCTCGGACTGTGTCCGTTTGCTGACGGCATTATTAGCATAAAACATTAGATAGGCCGTTAGTCACGATGCTCCTCGACAGTGGGTATAAATACCAGTACTGGTAGCACACTGGTACGTCAAAGTTAGCCCCGTCCCTCTCTTCCTTCCCAAGACCAGAATGTCTGAGACATATACTCACCTCCATGAACTCCTACAAGCCTCTTGGGGAAGCCCGGCGCATGACGAAGGTGCGTAGAGGAGCCGAGACTATGCACCGATTTACAACAGCTCCGGCCACAGCCCGCGAAGATTCGGAGAATAAGATGTGGTCGGGATACATGGAAGAAGCGGATAAACACGATACACGTGTAAGTGACGCCTGGAAAGACGATGCTAATGGTGTCCTGGTCTTTGTAAGTTCTAAACCCGGTCCTGATGGTTCAGAGAAATGATGAGCTTCCAAGACTGGTCTCTTTTCCGCCACCGTGGCCACATTTATCATTGAAAGCTATAAGAAGCTATCTTCCGATTCAGGGGACCAGACGGCGTATCTCCTTGGGCAGATCTCTCAGCAACTCACTGCTTTCTCGCCAAACGGTACATACATCCCACCGACGCCTTCCCCAAAATACTCTCCCAGCCTTTCCATCATCTTGGTCAACTCTTTGTGGCTATTGAGCCTTGTCTTTAGCATTGCTTCTGCCCTGGCGGCGACATTAATGCAGCAGTGGGCACGCAGATACATTCAACTACCCCAAATTCCAAGAGTGCCGGGAGACAGAGCACGCGTCCGTTCCTATTTATTCCTCGGCATCCTGAAATATCGCATGTCACGTGCAGTCGAGGCCGCTCCTGCACTCCTTCACCTCTCCGTATTCTTATTCTTTGCTGGTCTGGTGATATTCTTTTTCACTATCTTTAAGGCTGTTGCCGTCGTGGTCTCCATTTGCGTCGGATTCATTGGATTTGTGTACCTCGTCCTGACCATCCTTCCTTGCCTCGACCACAGTTGCCCATATCGTACCCCGATGTCAAGCATTTGGTGGTATTGCTGGCACACCTCGTTGGGTTCCTTTGCACTTTGCGCTCGCTGGCTCCTGAAGCGACTACATGGGGTCCTAGTACCGTCTAATCCGGGCGAGGTCAGATCATCAATACAGAGAATCCTCACCGAACGGTGGCAACTTCTCGACGATTCTGTCAAGAGGCATGGGAAACGTCTCAAGGATGGTTTTCGGGGTACGATAGTCCAGAGAGCCATTGAGGCGTCAGCGGATGTAGACCCAAAGGCGCTCACGTGGCTTCTCAACGAGCCAGCCTTGGCTGACAAGAGCAAGATTCAAGAATTCGTGGGCAGCATTCCGGGAGATACGATCGTCCAGCTTATCAGCGCCCCCATTCACTCCGGAAAGATATTCTCCCAACATCTCTCCACTCTTATGCGAAGCTGCATTCCAGGCTCGATTGGGCTCGACGAGGATACGCGCAGGCGCCGTCTCATTGTATGTCTGAACGCCGTCCATCACATAGCCAGGGCATATAGTGGTGTCTCTTACGGGGTCTCGCTCTCCGAAACTTTACTGGAAGACGTGCGGATCAACTTCGCAAACATCAAACTTATGCGGTCTCTTTGGGCCGACGAGGATCCTGTCATCCGCGTCACATCCCGTTCCATATGCGCCTTGCTTGCGAAGCACATCCTGCACAAATATCCGCCACGCGACTCAGAGTTGGCTTGGCTGCAGGACGTCCTAGGAGAGTCGTCAAACACGATTTACAACTCACTCCAAGATCCCCCCACCGTCAACAACATGAACATCGACTCATTTGTTTACGGCGTCCTTTCATATCCGACGGGCGACCTTCCGCCCGCGCAGGCAACCTCTTTCGTGGACACACTCGCAATTCTCATGGGTGTAGGAAGCAAGACGGCCATCCGCAGAGGCTCATTCGAAGGGGGGCTTTTTGGGCTCCTTCGACGGGTAGAAAAAGACGACCATCTACGTGAGGTAGCTGACAAACTCCGCGAGATCTCCCAAGCCATGTTCCCTTCTGCAGCATCAGAACCGTCGACATCTAGAGTCGCATGATGCAGACAGACAAGGACTATACCTTAGTGGTACAAAGTGACTTCAAACTGTTTGCGGCACTCAAAAGGAACCATTGAAATGGTATGGGTCGAAGATGCTGTATGATTTTGTATGAGTTAGGTTGTTCTCTACATGTAGTTACTGTACTCATGCTGTAGCGCTCAATGACATTCACATTCACAATCACAATCCAGATCGTGTGCCTTTTGGGAAGTGATACTGAGCCGAAGCTATTGATCAGGCTGCAGACATTCGTTGCTTTCAATTACCGTCAGTCACGACTCCCACCGACTCCCACCGTGCCAATACCAATAGAAATGGCGAGTAACTCAGGCCTAAAGCTTGGCCTAAAGAAATTGCCTCAGAGATGATACAGTCCATTCGCTCTTTGCTTCGTCCCCGAATCCAAGCCCGAATCCTTGGCGACGTTGGCAACTTGGCAAGTGATCAGGCTTGAGAATTCTGTACTACACTGTAATATACAATCATTGACGGCGCAACCGCGACAGCGAGCCAGCTTTTCGTCTGAGGTTAGAGCTTAGGTTCAAGCTCTTGTTCAATCAAGTTGGAGCTCCAATAGAAGTTCCCACGGCTGTGGGAAGCACTCTTCGGAGTCACTATCGTTACCGCTTTAGGAAATAATTTACCTCCTCCCTTCAACATGCACATTAACAATCGAGGTGCGACAGCAGAAAGTCTGAAACGCGGCTCCAAGCGCGCAGCTATCTGCATGTCTCGAGGCTACAATGCTGTAGCTTTCACATATCGCAGCATCGCCCTCGCTTTGGCCTTCACATCGATTAGGAATCCGAAGCATTGCGCTCTTGTAGTATACACTCAGAAGCAGCGAGGCGCTTACCTGGAGGCAAGCGTCCTGTATGATTTGAGATGCCTCCCGCGCACACCCGACAATCGAAAAGAGAACTTGTTCGACGTGCTCTGAAAATTCGGCCAACTCTCGAGGTCAGTGTACACACCCATTGTTTGTCTCCGCCATACAGCTGGGGCAGAAATTTGTTTCTTACAGGAAGTAAGACTCAACCACAATCCAGGGGTCACTTTATAGGTATGTACCATGTGTGCTCACTCGGTGTTTACCTCTAGTGAAGACGGTCGCAGCTCTCATAACCAAGTCATCCCGTGCTATTGCGGTCAAGGTTTGTACCGTCTCGGGTTGCTACAATCGGTCACGACCCGTCGTATTTCGTGTATTCACATCGGACGCCAACCTCCGATATCCCTAAAAGGAATGCTGTACGCAATGCCGTTGCAACGTTCACTCCCGAGATCTTGCCTCTGAGGTTACGAACTTAGAGGCTGCATACTCCCAAGCCTCGAGGTCACAATGTTTCAGACTCAGAAGCCGAATTAACGTTTTCTGAGTGCCCGGGAACCGTACAAATAGCGCTCACACAGCACCTGGACCTGTGGAAACCGATATCGAGCAGAAGTACTGCTAGCTTCTTTCACAATAGCAGAGTATTTTCCGACCTACGCTAGCACACAACAAAATGACCACCTCGTACTCACAAGTACCTAAGGAAGAGGCTCTCGAGATGGGTATCCCAGCAGAAGGTGTGTACTATAGACTTATGGATTGCGCTGTGTTTCTCAATACTGTTAGTCCCACCTTCTGGCGATCCTTCCGACAAGACGTGGTTGATGTATCTGTCAGAGTCTGAAAAATATGACAAGGCCATATCTGATGGCTGGAAGGATGACGCGAACGGGGTCCTCGTGTTTGTTCGTGGTCCCTCCATCGATCTACGATAGCTCCCTGACGAATGAGCTCCGAAGACTGGTCTTTTCTCGGCGACTGTCGCGGCGTTTATCATCGAGAGTTATAAGAAGCTGTCTCCCGACTCAGGCGACCAAACCACATTCTTACTTCAGCAGATCTCACAACAACTTTCTGGTCTCTCCAACGGCACGTACGTCGGACCGCAAGACTACCCAACGTTCTCGCCGAGCACATCGATTGTGTGCGTGAATGCTATGTGGATCCTGAGCCTCATAGTCAGCATCACATGTGCTTTGCTTGCTACGTTGATGCAACAATGGGCACGACAATACGTTCAACTTCCACAGCTCCGCACGACACCTCGCGAGCGGGCTCACGTCCGGTCTTTCCTTTTCTTTGGCCTCAAACAGTTCCGCATGTCCTATGCGGTGGAGCTGATCCCCGCTCTCCTACATCTCGCCGTATTCTTATTTTTCGTTGGCTTGGTCATATTCTTCTTCACGATCTTCACGACGGTCGCCATAATCATTTCGGTCTCTGTCGGGATCTTTTCCATCGCCTATATCGCGCTGACCATCCTTCCCTGTGTATACCTCAACTGCCCATATCGCACTTCATTGTCCAACCTCTCGTGGTATGTTGGGCACACCGCGGTACGCTACCCCGTGGCACTCTTTCTCTGGATCGAGGAAATTTTCCACGTTCACAACCATCTCGTCGACTTGAGAGAGAAATTAGAACGCTATGTGGAAGACCACGATCGGCGACGCAAAGATGGGTTAGGAAAGAGTGTCGCGAATAGAGCACAAAGTACTCCAGAGGACCGAGAGCTGCAAGCACTCAACTGGTTTCTTCATGTTCCAGCACTCAGTGAAGATGGCGCATTCCAGAACTTTGTTTCCACACTCACGGGAGACACGGTCCCACGACTGCTGCAACCTTGGGCCCCTGACTCACAATCCAGTTCCCCCTTTAGCCATCGTCTCCACGACTTGCTGTTGACGTGCCTCCCTGGTACCACCGGTCTCATACCCGGCGCCCAGCAGCATCGCCTGCTCACGTGCCTCGATACTATCTATCGAGGTGTCAGGGCCTACAACGTAGCTCCACTGGATCAGTCCGGCGGGCCGATACCAGACAGCATTCGAATCAACTTTGCGGAGCTCCGAACGATGCGCATCCTTTGGTCTGACCAGGGCACTGCGGTCCGCGTCAGAGCGCGATGCATATGTGCGCTATTGGCAAGACGGATCTTACGCGATATAGGACATCGACGCCACCCGAGGGACGCAGACCTTTCCTGGCTGGCAGCCGTCTTCGATAAATCGCCGAACGAGATATACAGCTCCTTGGATAACCTCGCAGGGGCGGACTCCATGAACCTAAAGTCGTTTGTGCGAGGGGTGCAGTCGCCGCTTTTGGAACGTGGGCTAACGAACGAGGAAATTACATCTATTCTAGATACCCTCACCATTCTGATGGACGCGGAGAACGGCCCACGCAGAAATAGTTTGCAGGAACAAATCCGGGCATTGACACAGAGGGCAGAAAACAGTGGCTGTCTCCAACAACTTGTTACGCCCTTACTGGAACTTCTCCACAAGGCGTTCCCCACTGACGTGTCTGTGCCTATACGCATGCCCACGCCGGGCGTGCCTCAGTCTCACTCCTAGGCATGTGCTATTGATATTTCTTTACTGTACTTCTACTATGACGTTTATGTGCGAGCGTTCGCTGTGTACTAGGAATAGGGTTTGTAGCTTTGCTCAGGAGGTCAACGTTGGTCAACTACTACCTTTCTATTTTTCTGAATTGCCTATGAAATAAAAACACTGTAATGGACACTTTGAGTACGCTGGGTGGATTCGGGGGTGCACGTCGTAATTTAGGTAGCACGGAAATAGCGTTTGATGTACGGTCAAGTGTACGGTTCTAGTATGGTGAGGAGAAGCACAAGCGACGTCAGCCCCAAGTCTTCGTCCACTCAATTTGGCGGGCCCGTGCTTGGGCCCGTGGTGCTGAGAAAGAGACCATTGTCTTCCCAAGAGCCCTTCGGGAAAGGTCGAGCTTGCTCCTAAAGCAGCCGAGAACGGTGACCAAGGAGATCGATTATCGTGTGTTAATCTCTTATCCAGAGTTTATTTTTCGGAAAAAACTTAAAAAAGGGAGTTTTAAGTTGTCGAAAAGGTGTTTGAATATTTCTAGGCATGATCTAGTGGCTGCTAAAAGAGGTTAACACCACAGAAATTTCTATGGGTTTTATTTGGTTGAAGACTGCTTTGCATGCAGTGAGTGATCATCCTCAATGTCCAAGCGGCTACATATATCATCATCGTCTTTAATGGTCACGTGAGGACGGTGCTTATGGAGCGGTCTGCTGTTTGTTCGTCCCACACACTTGACCCTACAGCTCCGCAGAACAGGGCGCGCACCGCAATCAGTACTCGCCAGTGTGCTTTACGTGGAATGAGGTCGTGAGGTATTCAAAGACGACCGACGCAACCTACCTTCTCACTCAATGGCAGATATTCCTTCTCAACACTCTCAGGGAACGTGCCCCGCGTGCTGACGCCACGCTGGTCTGTCACTCGCCTCATTTTTCACACGTTCCTCCCCGATACACGAAGCTCCAAACACTTGTAGCCAATTTACCAAGCTCGCCCGTCCAGGCTGGGAATATACCACACAGGGCCTTAGCGTAAACGCAGCAGACTTACTGGTACCTCCGGATAGGCGGTCCCGGTATTGGAAATCATCGACTTTCATCTGTTGGACAAGAGCCAGGAGACTTCGGATGGTGTTTGTTAACGGCATTTGATCGTACAACCTTAGATAGGTCGTTGGTCACGATGCTCCTTCAAACGGTGGGTATAAATAGTGCAGGCGGCACACGTCAAAGTAAACCCCCTTCCTCTCTTCCCTCCCTAGCATTGACCCGCTTTGCAAAACCAGAATGTCTGAGGCGTATACTCACCTCCACGAGTTGCTACAACCATCCCTAGGAGACCCGGCGCATGACGAAGGTGCGTAGAGGAACCGAAACTATGCACCGATTTACAATAGCTCCAGCCACAGCCCGCGAAGATTCGGAGAATAAGATGTGGTCGGGATACATGGAAGAAGCGGATAAACACGATACACGTGTCAGTGACGCCTGGAAAGACGATGCTAATGGTGTCCTGGTCTTTGTAAGTCCTAACACCCCGGTCCTGATGGTTCAGAGAAATGACGAGCCTCCAAGACTGGTCTCTTTTCCGCCACCGTGGCCACATTTATCATTGAAAGCTATAAGAAGTTATCTCCCGATTCGGGTGACGAGACAGTGTATCTCCTTAGGCAGATTTCTAAGCAGCTCATTGCATTCTCGCCAAACGGTACATATATCCCACCGACGCCCTCATACACGTATTCTCCCGACCTTTCCATCATCTTGGTCAACTCATTGTGGCTGCTGAGCCTTGTGTTTAGCATCGCTTCTGCCCTTGTGGCAATATTAATACAGCAGTGGGCACGCAGATACATTCAGCTACCTAAAATTCCAACCATACCCAGAAACCGAGCACGCGTCCGTTCCTATTTGTTCCTTGGCATGATGGAATACCAAATGCCACGCGTAGTCGACGCTGCACCTGCACTCCTTCACCTTTCCGTATTCTTATTTTTCGCTGGTCTGGTGATATTCCTTTTCACTATCTTTAAGGCTGTGGCCGTCGTGGTCTCCATTTGCGTCGGACTCATTGGATTTGTGTATCTCATCCTGACCATCCTTCCTTGCCTCGACCACAGTTGCCCGTATCGTACCCCAATGTCCAGCATTTGGTGGTATTTCTGGCACACTTTTTTGGGTCTCTTTACGTTTTGCTCTCGCTGGCTACTGAAGCGGCTACATGGGATACTAGTACCGTCTAATACGGGCGAGGTCACATCATCAACACAGAGAATCCTCATCGAATGGTGGCAACTTCTCGACGATTCTGTCAAGAAGCACAGGCAGCGTCTCAAGGATGGTTTTCGGAATACGATAGTCCAGAGGGCCATCGAGGTGTCGGCGGATGTAGACTCGAAGGCGCTTACATGGCTTCTTAATGAGCCAGCATTGGCTGACAAGAGCAAGATTCAAGAATTCGTGGCCAGCATCCCGGGAGATACAATCATCCAACTCATCAGCGCCCCCTTTCATTCCGGAAAGTTATTCTCCCAACACCTCTCGACTCTCCTGCGGAGCTGCGCCCCAGGCTTGACTGGGCTCGACGGGCATACGCGCAGGCGCCGTCTTATTGTATGTCTGAACGCTGTCCATCACATTGCCAGGGCTTTCAGGGACGCCCCTTACGGTGACTCGGACCTCGAACATATACTGGAAGACGTTCGGATCAAATTCGCAAACACCGGTATTATGCGATCTCTCTGGGCCGACGAGGATCCTGCCATCCGCGTCACATCCCGTTCCATATGCGCCCTGCTTGCGAAACGCGTCTTGCACAAATATCCGCCTCGCGAATCGGAGCTAGCTTGGCTGCAGGATATCCTAGGAGAGACGTCAAACACGATCTACAACTCACTCGAATATCCCCGCACCGTGGACAACATGAACATCGACTCATTTACTTATGGCGTCCTATCGTATCAGACGGGCGACCTCCCGGACGAGGCGGCAACCTCTTTCATGGACACGCTCGCAATTCTCATGGGCGCGGGAAGCAAGACAGCCCTCCACAGAGGAAACCTTGAGGGGGGGTTTTCTGAGCTCCTTCGACGGGCAAAAAATAAAGACCATCCCTGCGAGATAGCCGACAAACTCCGCAAGATTTCCGAAGCTATTTTCCGTTCTGCAGCACCAGCACCATCGACATTTCGTAGATGAGCCAAGAATAGACAGAAACTAGCCGGATTAAACCATTTCATATGGTTGTATTTTCTACTTGTATCATCTCCTGGCACGAGGCAGACGGACACTGACCATTCTTCGGTAGTACAAGGTGACCGGTGACCATTTAAGGCGTTCAAAAGGAACCATTGAAATGGCTTGGGTCGAAGACCCTGTATGGTTTTTGTATGATGCTTGCTCTACATGTAGTTATTCATGACGTAGCGCTCAATTCCACAATATCCTCCTTCACGATCACGATTTTGGAAATTGGATAGTCAGCTCTCACGGTTTATGGGATATTCACAATGGAGGTGATGAACTTTTAGACCAGCCTGAAGGCCGTTCGTTCCAAACGAACAACGCCCATATACAGGACTGAAGCTATTCATTATGCAATATGGCTGCAGACACTCGTCAATCACCGTTAAATCACCGTTACAGTTGACTCCGAGCCCCGCCGTGCCAGTACCACCAGCGACGCCAAGTAAACTAGGGTCTAAATCTTGGTCGAAATAATATGGCTTTGGAAATGATACGACTTGGTTCCGGATACTTGGCGATGGGACATGTTCTCGGGCTTGAGCTTCAGGCTTCAAGCTTCAAATCTTCAAAGCTTCAACTTCCCACCAAGCTTCCCACAGCCCCACAGTATATGGTATATGCGTTTACTTCACAACTTCACAAGTCACTATCGTCGACCTGTGACTACCACTTCATACTTTTATTCCCAATTAATGTCTACAGCAATGCGTATGGTACGGTACAGTATCTGCGCAGAGACTAGGGATTTGGAGTTATAAGAGCAGCACTTCCTCTTCCAACAAGCACATCGATAGTCAAGGTACGAAAGCAAGGAAGTCTACAGCGCAGGCTCCAATCGCCCAGTTGCCTGCCTGTCCTTGAGGCTACGATGCTGTAGTTTTCACATGCCGGGGCATCACCCTCACTTTAGCCCTCACATCGGCGAATTTATTTATTTTTTGATCCATGTTCACATCGGCGAATTCTAGAGAAATATAGTGCAGAAGCAGCCAGGCGAAGTGATAGAAAAGGAAAGTGGCGTGTGGGAAAACACACGTGATGATAAACACAGGATTTTCCGAATATAGAAATGTATTACATAATCTGGGGTCGAGGTTACAACGCAAGGTGAAGTGTTGGGATCATCGTACCTGGTTGGTGTCCCTGCACATCGCATTGTCTGTATGTCACATATCACTATATCACCCCTCAAAGTTCTTGTCCTAGGAAGGCACAGCTTGTATAAAAATGGTTGTATAAAAATGGATCCAAAAAAAAAAAAGAAGGCACAGCTTGTAAATTAGCTCTCGCCCCATGTCTCGTCCTGTCTACTTATACAGTAGCAGTATTTGGAAGCTGTCCTGTGGCGAATCTCCATTTGGTGTGAACTTGGCGTAACGTCTGTTGCAAGTCAACTCGAATAGCTGCTGTTCAGTTTCGCAATTGTTTCGAGATACTTTCGACACCGTGAAAAGACGATCTCGAATCGTTTTCAGCATCGCAGAGATGGTATAGGACTGCCTCTTTGGCTCGGACTCGTTGGAGTGCTGCGTGGCAATGGTTATGGTTCCTTGCACAGCATCGCATCATGGAAGTCTAGCTATTCCAAGATATGAGCGCGCGACCCGCCCGCTGTCTACGCATGTTCAATATATGAAGACTTCTCTGACAGAACGAATAAACACAGCAATCTTGACAGCAATGGCCTTTTAGCCCGTGCACTTTCTTCTTCCTGGACTGTGTGATACTATAAAAGATAATAAAGAGTCGATTATTCGTTATCACTCCCCCCGCTGTCCATATGTCTTCACCCGCTCAGGCTTCACTCACCTTTGGTGAGCGCCAGGGCCTGGTCCTACTAGCCGAAACGTCTGCGGTGTCTGCATGTGCTGTCGTTGGCCTTCTGTCATATATTGCTGTGTGTGGCTCACCTTGCCAAGATTGCTAGTTGGCTGAACATTCCAAAGTATAGTGCCGTTAGTGTCATTCGAGGTTCATCTGTACGCTGGAGACTTGGCGGCCCCGCTGAGGTTTACTTCCTCAACCAGCTATGCTGGGATCTTGTTCAGGCTGTGGGTGCGTCACGATAGTAATAGGGATGGACGAGTCCGTTGAAGTACTGCGCGCATCAGGTGGCCTGATGAATATCAAGTGGGCGGCAGACGCAGTCCGTATCCAAGTTTCCCCGTTGACTTGCTCCTGATCCCGTTATGGGGTAGTCTGTACAGCCTGGCCCCTTCTGTTCCGCCCAAGGTAAAATATCCCGAGGTTTTATATGGGGGTGATATTGACATCGCCGTTACTAGGTGCCATCAAGCATCTGTTCGGTGTCGGTGCAGCGCTTTCGTGAGTAATGAATACCCGCAGGTGTCAATGGCCGCGTAGAGATCTCACCCGCACTGCACGTTGCGTCGCAGGACTCTGGTCAGTTGTCCACTCCCATGTTCTCGTCTCGCGAATCCTGACCTGTGCATGTTATGGGTCGACTCTTCGTTAAGACAATTTCATTATATACCGTCAAGACACTCTGTTTCTCGAGAGTCGTCCTCCAGCCTGAAGAAGAGGAGAAGGCGCGCAAGAAGAGCCTGCGCCACAGTTTTATCGTCGTCGCCTGCCTCTGGAGCGCAGTCAGCCTTTTAGTGGCCGTCAACATGGCCGTCGTTGGGGCGTCTCGCTTCTACGGCCCCACAGGACATTGTAAGCCTTGTTCCCTGTGTTTGAAGGATTGATTTGTCCCACATCACGCAGGGTGCTGGATTCGGCACGCGTATTCGGTCCAGCGAGTAGCCTCGGACTATGCTTTTAGGTGGGCAACTGCCATGTCCAACATCGCGATCTACGCAGTGGTTTTCCTCTACTTGAGGGGTTACATCACGACAACCGGGTGGAAGATGCATGTATCACGTAAACCGGAGGCTGTCAACGTTCTTGGACCCTCGAAGGAGGCATATGGCTTACTTTTGTGAGATCGTCTTCTACACTCCTCCAGAGGCCTATTGTTGACCCGTCGACATATTATCAACCAGCTATCCGCTGGTCTACGTCTTCAATGTGAGTGGCGTAACGTGGCTCAGCTCTGGTGCCCTTTTAAACTGGAACGCTACGTCATAGGTTCTGCCGTTGTCAGCAGTGCGCTATAGCATCTCCGCACACCGTGATGTCCCCGTCGGGGTCATAGTGCTTGCAGATGTCGTCTACCTTTCCTCTGGTCTACTCAATGTCCTCTTATTCTCTGTCACGCGTCCGTTCCTGCTTCCACATGACCTACCAAAATATGAAGAGGTCATGTCTGACATCGAGTCGAGCACGAAAGAACCTGAGGCACTATGGGACGGTAACGAGAGACTGGAGGTGAGGAACGAGACATTGCATCCACTAGAAGTGTAGTAGTTGGCAGTGCCAGTGCGGTGTATGGATACATGTTATACAGTATGCAAGCCCAGTTCATTGTCAGCGGCAAATACCGAAACGATGCAGGGCCCTCGCAGATCCGTCTTACGGCGACCCGTTCTTCGAACTTCAAGCTTCAAGCTAGCTTCAAGGCGTACTCAACTATCATTCGGAAGCCGAAAATGGTGAAAGATGTCTCGATAATAGCCAGAGAGACAAAGCCCGTGAATTTGCATTCGTTGTCGTCTGCTTTTTCGCTCTCTCTGCCAAGCTCTCTGCGTCTATCACCAGCTCAAAACCGTGACCATCGGACTTTCTGTTTGGGGATGCTGACTGCTTCAAACACGCCTCCACACGCCCATCTTTGGCTTGTTGCAATCAATCCCATAACTGTGGTCATCTTCTCTGATTAGTTATCCAGGTCTGCGCACAAGATCACCTTGATGAGAGTGTCATATCATTGACACACGTTCCCTGTCGCTCCGAGACAGGTCATTGCAGAATAGCGTTATTTGTCTATTGAGTTCTCGAGCTCTCCTCAAGACGTCGACATCCTAGAGCTATTTTCTTCGAATCCAGACCTATATTTCGCCAGGCCGATCTTATACAATTATAATATAGACATACGTTGGTCGCCCTCAAGTTGGCAGGGACTTTGGCAGTGACATGGACGGTTTATAGAACTGGGTGATAATATACAGTAAGAGAAAGGTTTGGAGGAAACGGGCAGCAGTAGGGGCAAGTGGTTTGGGGCGTAATATCAGCTCAATGCAGGAAAGCCGATCGACGAAAGGCCGCGAATCATTGGTTGGGGAGAGTGTAGACACCATTTCCACGTACCCCTTCCCGGTCCATGTGCACCCTTTTGCATGCATCCGGGAGGACGCGAGTTAGAGTGTATAGAAACAAGGTGCAGGGTCTCGCTCTCATACCCCCATTTGCACGCTAAGGGGAGGGTGGCACAAACAACGAGGGGGAAAGAAAGGTATAGAAATGGCAACATACGGGCGATTTGTTTGTTTTGGTATATTTGGCGATTGGGGTTCAAAACCAGTATTTTCGCAGTTTTCGGTGACAAAAAACCTCAAAAAACAAATGTGCAATAATCTTCCCGCAGGCGAGTCCGAGTCCAAGTCAATTGCTCCGAGCTCTTCGGACAAGCCTTCGGATGAGTAAATCTTCAAAGCTTCAAACTCCAACTGCCGCGTAGACGAGCTCAGCTCCGGCGCTCGACAGCTCAAGCGTTTTCGTCGCCTTCCACCCACGGGTCGTCGACTCTGAACTAAGTTACAATACGTGAATATCCTAGGAGCTTTCGCCTATGGCTTAGAAGAGAAATGTCTCTCCAAGTGCAGGAATAAGGAACTCGTCTGGACCAACACCTGCCTTCTCACATTCTTTCCTAAGAAGAGCGGGAGGTTCGAGGACGGGCTCTGTAGTCAAGACCCAAGTTCTGAATCGCGCTCAACAGAGGGGCAGACGGAAAGGTGGCTCATTGACTCACCCCCAATGCATAGCAAGAGCTTTCTTGGCCTTCAGGTCTTTGAATATCCGCACTGCGTCCGCGGGGGAGGCATGCATATTCGACATGACGGCGCGCGGCTGGTATGCTCTACGACAACAAGCAGGACAGGCCGTCAACATACGCAGTCAACGGAATAGTAAAAGCGAGATATGGTGTGTACCCTATGGGCAACAATGCCAAGTCAAAGCCACCAAAGCGTTCGCCAGCCTCGGCGAACGCAGGGCAAGTGGGTACCTTGTCTTCGTCTTCCCCGTCGTGCACGGTACGGTATCCGGTATCGCCGGCGAAATACACTTTCTTGTGTGAGCGGAGGTCATCCACGACCCATGCTGCCCAGAGCGCATGCCACCGATCAGACGCCGTACGGCCCGAGACGTGTTGCGACGGTGTGCAGGACAGTCGCACTTCTGCATCTACGGCGGCACCGTTGGCGTGTTTTGAAGGAAGGGAAACGCGCAAGAGACGTTCGTCCCACCAGTCGAGCTCGTGGATGCGAGAGAGCGGGGTGTGAAGAGCCTTGGAAAGGTAGTTCGCATTATTCAGAGCTACGAAAACCTGCGCAGAAGATGAAGGATTCGCAAGTAAAGCGCGAAGTGTCGGTATATCGGTGCTGGGTCAATAAGTCGTAAGTGTTTCGTTGGAACGACAAACGACAAGAATGTACTGGTCATAATGATTGTGCTGACAAAAGATCCAACAATATGTGATCCATACATAAGTCATTCGAAAGAAGTCGACGTACAGAAAGCACAATTGCATCGACTGCAGGGATCTCTTCAATTTTGCAGGGCGTATCTGGAAAATTGTGGAGTGAGACGACAATACGGGGAGGTCTGCAAAGTCCCTACCAGTGTAGCGTGCAGGTCCTAGCCATTGAAACGGCGAACAGCGGTTCGAGAATACAGGATCGAAGATGACACGAACTCCACGTGCTGCGCCAGGGGGGGTGGGGAGTTCAACAAGGTAGCACGCATGGCTGCAGAAATGCGGTTAGTTATTAGCCTGCACTTGTGTCCGTCGAATGGTACCGTACCCTAACCAGGTGGCCTTGGCACTATCCTCCTTTCCACTCTCGGTACCCCATGTAGGAGTTTGTGTTGGGATAGAGGACTTTACGTCTCGAGGTATTTTGGGTGACCGTAGGGTGGTAGCGAAAAAGAACTAGGTGAAATCTAAGACCCCGATGAAGTAGCCAATGTTCTGAGCGAAGTCACGCACGGATACCCATTGAGAGAACGTCTGTATCCTACGAGGGCATATAAATGGACCATAGCCACACTGGACAGTTCGGGAAAATAATACCTGAACGACGGCCAGGGATTCGTAAATCTGGTCTTGCTATCGTTCACGTGATGGCTCGGACGAACGCCGTCTGCATACCCAGATGGAAACCTCCTCGGAGGTTCTGTTACCTCGATGGACGGTGGGGAATTCGAAGACATTGAGACGGCAAGCTGGTGAGATATCGAAAAGGGTTGCACAATCGAACCCTGGTTACTATAAAAGGGCGCATTTTATGCATGGTCGACGTAGACCTGACGGCACGTTGACTAATCATGGTGACCCACATAGGCAGACCCACATAGGCAATTGCCGCACGGCCTGACCCACATTACAGAGTCCGCCTTACAGAGCTCTTGCTGGAAACACTACATCTTGCAGAGAAGGGTTTTCTCTGCTCCTGCCTTTGATGCGACACGGCACCTCTACCCTAATGGAAGGGAGAGCCCCCAAAACCCATTGCACCTGTATTTCTCGGCAAGGGTATGCTTTTTTTACTACTTCGTATCCCTCCTCAAGGTGCACAGCGCTTCTGCAGAACTTCGTCATTCCGCTTGGCTTTGCACGGCGTCGGATTCTGATGCGTGTGACTCTGCATTAGCCGGTATCGGCATATCGCTTCTTTCAGCAAGCACGTCAAACGAAAGGAAAACCACGAAGCAAGCGGAAATACATGGACTGCCAGTGCTAGCGGCGGAGGCCGGAGGGGGATCGCTGACGCTGGTACGAAAAACGGCGGAACCTCGCGCGGCGGTTGTACGAGGCGCACGGCACACTGCCACGCAAGGGAATATACTGCGTGTCGTTATTCGCCTCTAACTTGGATCATCTGAATCCTGGAAGTGATTTGGGAACTTCTGCTCGAGTAGGGTACAAAACGACGGTAGCTAGGTGCGGCTCAAAGCTTACTAGAAACTGGTGCGCCTGCATCTGCGCGGAAATGCGACCCATGGCGATGAAAACATGCGACATGATAAGGAAGTCATGGTAATTGTGCCCGCGTGATCGCAACAAGCCTGTCAAAGCCCGTAGGTGACCATTTATACACCGCTATGGTGGCTTCTGGATATAGAGCTCTGAGCTCTGCCTTGATGTCCTTTCAGAAGCATGCGGGATCGCTAAATCCACTCGCGGTCTTCCACAGCCTTTCCAATGCAATGCTCAGATAGTTGACAGCTGCTCACTGACACTTCTTCTCTTGCGGGTCTGAAACACAGGACTTTACAGTAAAAACAGGGTCTCCGGGTCTCAAAATAGCGCCAGATCTGGCAGGAATTGGTAAGGACCAGCACACCCCTTGAGCCGGCATGGCGAGTCTTGCACCGCGCAATGTTTGAGGACGATACTGAATTAGGTCACTTCTGCAGAGGGGCATTTGTAGCCGAAAAAGTTGTGAAAATTAAACGCTAGCGGCCGTTAAGGGAGCCGTGGGCTGGGTTGACAGTGGGCACCGCTGGTTGCTAGGGAAAATACAATGATTCGCATTCAAAGGTCCTAGAAGGGCGGCTAAAACCCGTCGCACTTGTGTTGGAAAATGACCGGGAATGGAGGGTATGGACCCAATTGGGTTGGGTGGTCGAAAGAGAGTGGAGGCGAGCGGTCACTTATGCTTCCGCGCGGCGCTAGGTTTAATAAGCGTCGACTTCGGTTAGTTTCCAGTTAAGGCTGGTTTGGCTTTTTGCATTTCGCCGGACATGCATCATTGCCCCGGTTTTCGTAAGCGGTTGAAGGGGGCCCACTGGCTGCCGCCTTGCGCGCATGGGTTGTGTCAAAAAAAACATGTGTGGGAGAAACATACTATAGGAGGAGGGTAGGCCCGCGCGACCATGACATGGCCAATCGAATTGAATACCTCCACTCCATTGAAGCACACTGAATTATTAGCCGCGAAAGTTGCGAGACAAGTGGGCAGCTTGTGATGCCACGCCAAGGGAATCCGCGAGGACAAGATGTGTTATATTAGGGTGATTCTAGTACATTATACATACAGTACATACGTGTGCAACCTTGTGTGCAACAGCCAAGTCTACTGTAAAACAGAATAAATGGGTCAAATCTAGTTATTAGTATGAGAACAACATTCCACTATTCTGGTGTCTCAAAGCCGCGTAGCAGTTCGTGGGTATCAATGAACTCGACCACATCATGGCCCCGGAGGACGCGGATCCCTAACGCAACCACTGGGCAGAGCTCGTCGCTGTGAGCCTTCAGAAGATGTGCTTTTATCTTGTAGGCACGAGTCCACTCATAGGGACAGAGTGGGCACTGGCGCGGCGGTCCGTGTACGTCCCTAACATGCCGCATGAGGTCTTGACGCCGTTTGAACGTTTTTGTGCAAAGTCCACAGCCGTACTGCCTTCCATCGGACACACCGCCCTGCCTGGGCAGCTCGGTCTTCTGGCTGGTCTCGGAGGGTGAAAATCGGGCCGCATTGCCGGGGTGCGCTTGCGGATTCCAAAGCTGGGCTGTGCTTGCTTCGTGTGGCGAACCAGGTGGCTGCTGCTGATCCACAGTGGCCAACACGGGTCTGAATTGCATGGCAGTACTGACGGCCTAGATATGGTTGCGTCAGTGAATTCAAATGCCTGGACGTGTTGCCCCTCACCCGAGAATGTGTCACAAAGGTTCTCCCATAAGGGCTCAGCATATGTACATTCCTCAATCCTGAGAGGTGAGATCTGTGAGAGCTCGCGCCTGGTGTGATTGAAGACATTTCAGGAGATGGAGACACGATGGGGGATGGGTGAGTGTAAGTAAGCCTACACCCATGCCGGCCGCGATTGTTTTAAGAATCTGAAGTACATCGGTGGCTCGTCGCGTATTCGCCTCTCCGTTGTCCGCGCCTCGCACATTTGTTTCAAAAACGAAATATATAAATAAATGAAGACAGTATCACCGCAGTCGGCAGACCAAGTGCGCACCATAGTTTAGGGCATTCACTTCGCGAGTTTCAGTCAAATGGCACGCCGTACGGTGGTGCCTCCTGGAGCTAGGGCCCGATTCTAGACTGAATAGTTGGCAATCTCTACGTTACCCGATTTTCCAGCTGCAAAGATTAAGAACGACAATGGTGTAGGAAACGGTAAACATACTAGTGCCATTTCTCAAACAGATATGCACAGATCCGATGACGGCATGGCATCTACGCCAGCAGTATATACTTTTTTCCGCTGAGGAGATCGCTTGTTGTTAGGCAGCACCATCCCAGGGAGAGCAGAAGCCCGACGATGGCGGACATATACCAGTGACGATGGGTCGGTGATACGAAGGCCGTGGGGCACCTACAATCCCTTGTATCCACTTCCGCGCACTTGAGAGATTGTTAGAGAAAACCAGAGGGTTGGTCGGCTAGATAGAAGCAGGGCCAAAGGTGAAACGAGAGTGGGACCAAAGCCAAGCAGACGTCCTCGTACCTGCCGGTTGTCGCATAACCTGCTTCGACGCCGCATTCCCGCCATTGCCCATCCCTGTCACGCCACATGCTCGGACTCGCCTCTGATATCAGTTTGATATTAGGGTTGGACGCGCAATGCTACAACACTTCCACCGTCATTCGCTCATGACATACTTTGTTGCTTCCTTCAACGAGTGAAACTCGAAAGTAACCGTCTGAGGTAAATTATCAGGTACCACTTGGCGCGCATCATAGCGCGTGGTTGTGACGTCCACGGCTCATCTTGTCGACGAGTATCAGGTACCTGAACCACTCAACAAATGTTCCAAAAAAATTGAGAACAATGCACTGGCTTACGAAAGGCACTGATTCACATGTCATACACCCTAACTCTCCATATAGACCGCCTATGCCACAGGTCTGTCTGTCCCCGGTCATGTCAGCAAAACCGAGAAGTGAGAGGTATGGGTAATCCTGTTGGTGAAGAAAAGTGCGCAATGCTGCAGTATAGGAGAACGAAAGGATCTCTACGTATAGGGAAATGGAGGCAGAAAACAGTAAAGCAAGGAGTGAGTAGGCGGTTAAGTATCATCGGACTTCCGAACATCGCACCCGAACATCGCACCTGCATCGCACCACCAGACATTGTTCACTTTGTCACACACCCCAATTTAGGAAGGACTGATTGGTCAGACTGCTTGTTTGGCGGTTTGATGGGAACCGTGACAAGGCTCAAGACAGGTCTTCAGGCCATACGTAATGACGACAGGAAGACGGCCTTGGACCCGGCAGCCGACAATGGCAAACTAGAGGTCGTAAACCTCCTATCCGGATCCAAGGTGCAATGTCTCTGGATAGCCCTGAGACCAGATTACCAGATTTTCCCCATGTTTCGTCACCAATACTCAACAACTTAACAGCTCAACACGGTATTCCGCGCGCTCTTAGTTGCATCTCCAGCAAGGCTATTGGCAAAGGGCAAGGAACACGTCAACGAAGGTGTGTTCTATGGGAGAGTCGTTTCTTCTTGGCGTTTTGAACTTGGCTTGTTGGGAAGGGAAAATAAAATCACTGTCCAACTTTCGTCGTCCTAAAGTAGGTTACAAACTCGCATCCAAGCCTGCGCCCCCCAGTGTCACCAAGTGTGATCAAATTGCCAGTGACGACTGAGGGAATATAGTGTGGGGTCGTCCCTCGCTTCTAAGTCGTGCGGACCATCCAGGAAGCAATCTGGGGACTACCGCTCGAGCCAGGTACGGACAGCGCTAAGAACGACTCAAATCTTTCTAGAAACTGGCGCGCTTGCATCTGCGCGGAAATGCGGCCCATGGCGATGGGGAAACGCAACACGATAAGGAAGCCATGGTAGTACTCTCTAATTTCCGTTTCAGAGGATCTGTGTGCACGCGTGATCCGCAACGAGCCTGTCAAAGTCCATGAGTGACCATTCATGCACCAATATGGCTCCCGGGTATCGAGCGATGATTTCTGCCCTGAAGTCACCATAGAAGTGTGCGGGATCGCTAAACCCGCACACTGTCTTCCACAGCAACCTGAAACACGAGGGTTCAAAAACAGGAACTTCGGGTCGTCAAAATAGCGCCAGATCTTGCGGGGATCCACGCAATTTTCTGAGGGTGTTGCTCCAGTAAGTCGGCCACTTCTGCAGAGAGGCACTTGCGCCGAAAAAATCGTGAAAATTGACCGCTAGCGGCCGCTAAGGGAGCGATGGGTTGACACGTTGACAGAGGACAACGCTGGTTGTTACACGGCCAGACGGTGGAACTGTCCTGAGGCTGGCCTGGGAAGAGTAGCCTCAGGATGCTCTAGTTACAACCTACGGTGATTTTTGGCCACCGGATGGCAGGATGAACAAGAAATATAATTGTGTTGGTGGATACAAACTCTGTGGGCTGGTAGTCGTTGAGCCTACAGTTGGTTCTGGTTGCGACTGAGTACCTTGCAGAAGCAGGACAGAGTTGGCAAATCCCTCACCCCTCGGTTATCTGAGATTGTACCATGGGATGGTTCTAGGTCCTGCTTACGGATACATACTAAATCGCACTCAGGTTGAAGCAAAGGCAACCTGAGGTTGTCATTCCGTCCAAGATCAGTTAGCGACAAATTGATCCGCACACTGCCTTGGGTTTCATCGAAATTTCATCCTTCGGCTATCCTGTGGACCAAGCACGAACACCACATCATACACGGGTCCACAGCGGCGGCCTCCCTTTTTTTTTTTTTTCAGATTTATTGCACACCTCGCTCGCTATGTATGATACGACAAACAGCAGTCTAGAAAATGAACTAATGGGGTATAGAAATAACTGGTTGGCACAGAATGGCGAGCGATAATAAACTACTGAAAAAGGTGTGGGGAGAGCTCAAAGTTGAAGATGATGGGGAGGGGTGGTTGGTGGTTGACGAAAACTAGGTAAAAGACAGCACCGAAAAACAGCTCCTGGGAAATGTCCAGGAGATGTTAACTCAGTAGGTAGACACCGCAGTGTTCTTGATAAGTACTGGAGTCCAAAGGTAGGTGTCAACATTGCCCGTGACAACGGGGATGAAAAAGAGGGACAGACGCACATTAGCAGCACCCTGAAGGTGTCAATATACATTCCCGCAGCCACACCCCCAGGAACACCCTTGATCAGATCGCCAAAGTCAAAAGCTTAGAGGGGTGGTCGTGGTCGTGGTACAAGCCCATGTGAGGTGGCACGTCGTGTTTAAAACCAAAGTAAAGAAGCCAGAGAATTGGCAAAGGGAAGCTGTGAACTGGAAGCTGTCAGTAATGATGCGAGCCACAGCGTATTCGGAGAGAGAGACTGTGGAGACATGACAGACGACCTATGTATTGTGATGTGGCAGACGACGGACCGGGTTCTCGATAACCGGAGTGCCAACACAGTTCAACCTCAGGTTGTTCTTGCCAGCGTCCCCAGGTGCGGCTCAACACTAAGCACCTGCCGAAAATGGTAGGTCCTCGGGTCAATCCGGCAACCATGCGACGTTCAATTTGAGGTCAGACCGCAGTTTATATCAATATCAAAACAGTGTTCGCTTTCATTTATTAACTACAGAGTGCATCTGATTGAAAACGCGGTGGTTTTTGGCCAGAGCAACCTCAGGACGGTTTCACCGTTTGGCCGTGTAGGGGGAACACGATGACCTGCGTTTGAGGGTCTCGGAGTGAAGGGCGGTCAAACACGTCACACTTAAGGGTCGAAAAGCGCCTGGGGATGAAGAGGATAACCCGAAACGAGCGGAAAATGTCACTGAAGGAATGTGAAGTGTTGCGTGGCAAAAGCACAATCCGAGTTTGCTTCTGGAGGCTGAAAATACGACCGCGGTGGATATCAGAATGTCGAGCTTGGGAGCACGGTACTATGGGAAACCTCCAACAAACCCCAGGGTGGTGAAGCGTCATGAGCGGTTTTGCAGGCCACCGTGCGGCGCTAGATGTCGTACTGTATATGTACAGGGCCGCCATGATCGCGAGCACATCGGAGTTGGATTGCCGCCCGCACGTGCGACGAGCCCGGGAATAGAAACAGTGGGGCGCACGGAGGTGGTCAAAGGAGAACGGAAGCGATCGCCTACGCTTCCGCGCAGCGCGTAACGCCGTAACTTCGCACATGTAGCCGCCGGGGTCGGGAGGTGCGTCGCAGTTGAGTCGCTACGGCCGCGCGCGAGGGCGGCAAGCTTGGGGATGCAAACTATGAGCTACACTGAGCGCTCTGAAGCTGGAACACGGGGAAGATCCCCTCTTCTTGTGAAAGTAGTCAGTAAGTTGCATGAAATATGTGCAGAAGGAGTAGGGATCCGGCTACCGTAAGCTAGGGACCAGGGGACAACTGAAACATATACTGTAGGACACTGTATGTAAGTTACAAGGAAGGTTTGGGTGTGCGCTCACAGCGCGGGAAATCAGCGAAGCGCGGGAAGGGGGCCCGGGCGAGCACAGACTCGGAGGAGCATGGGATGGGACTGTGGGAGAAACATACTATAATAGGACGGTGAGCTGGGTACTTTCTTTTTCCTACTGGCGTGACATAGCGAAGTTGTCCCGAGACCGTTTCACAATTCGTCCAATTCTTTGGCCATTTCCTACCGTCTCGCCTCAGGCTAGCGTGTGGCTTGAATTGCCACACACAACTTAGGTGTCTTCCTTATAGTATAATCGTGACCCACTTATCAACTGCAACTACCCCTGCTCATCAGAAATGAATACTAGCCACTGTGTCTGCTCTATGAGCTGTGTTATATCAGACTCGGACTAAGTTGAGGCCTGATTGCACTACTAGTAGTCAATCTGAGTCGAGAAGCGAAGTGGTCAATGGTAATCCAAGATGCAAAAAAGGTTGCTCTTTGAAGCAGAGGAGTGTCCTCTGAGACAAGAAACCTATCGATCAACGACCGCCATCGTACACCTCTGCTTGACTTCTTCGCCCGTCTCCACACATGACCACCTCCAAAGCGCCATACCCGCACCCTATCCGATGCATCACTTATCTTCAAGTTCTTGCACTCGTCGGTCACTTCCTCTGTCCTCTGATCCTCTATGTCTTTTCCCGAGACAACGTCTATACTCTCGAAGCAGCACATATCCAGTATTTTTATTCGAGAACACACACCTTCAGTGTAATGTAAGCGCCGAGGGACTGGGCATGTGCAGCAACGCGAGACAAGTGGGCATCAATGCATTCACCTACGAGGCGACACACGCGAAGGGAATTTGAGAACAAGGAGGTATGTTATATTAGGGTGATTCTAGCACACTATATGCACAGTACATTCGCGTGCAACAGCCAAGTCTACTGTAAAACAGACATTAGATATAATAGGGTAGGTAGATCGATGAGCGCGCATTAGTACAGTAAGTAGGTGTCAGCGTAAATGGGTTAAATCTACTCAGTCAGTAACGATTTCACTATATCTGGCGTCTCAAAGCTGCGAAGCAGTTCGTAGGTCTCAATGAACTTGACCACATCGTGGCCCCGGAGGGCGTGGATCCCTGCCGTGACCGATGGGCAGAGCTCGTCGCCGTGAGCCTTTAGAAGGTGGGCTTTTATTTTGTAGGCACGAGTCCACTGATAGTTGCAGAGAGGGCATTGGCGCGGCGGGTCGTGTATGTCCCTGACATGGCGCGTGATATCTTGAAGCCGCTTGAACGTTAATTTGCAAGGTCCACAGCCATACTGCTTTCCACCAAACGCATTGCCATGCCTGGGCGGCTCGGCCTTCTGGGCGTCTGTAAACGACGTGGCTTCTGGGCCCAGAGGCGAGAACTGGGCCTCGCATGCTTCGTCGTATGGCGAACCACGTAGTCGCCGCTGATGCAAAACGGATCCGAACCGTAATTGCATGGCAGTACCGACGGCCTAGATACGCCGGCGACAGTGAGTTCGAATCCCTGGACGTAAAGGGTCTCCTCACCCGAGAATGTGTCACAAAGGTTCTCCCTTGAGGGCTCAGCATATCCGCATCCTTTAATCCCCAGAGGTGAGGGCCCGCGCGTGGGGAGATTGAAGACATTCTAGGGTATGGAGACACAATCGGAGGGTGAGTATGAATAGGCCTTCACCCATGCCGGTCGCGTGGGTTATAAGATTTTGAAGAACATAGGCGCCTCACCGCGTATCTGCCGCTGAACCCGTTATGCACATTTTTTTCTTAAAAAAAAATTTGAAGACAGCAGCACCGCACTGTGTAGGGGTACTCTTTTTTACTCCTAGTTGCACGTCATGGTTTGGGACGTTCATTTCGCGGGTTGCGGCCGAATGCCAGTGGCACCACCTTGTTGTGTGGTCACGGTAGCGCCTCTTCCTGGAGCTAGAGATCATTTCCAAACTCGCTAGGTTACCCGCTTTTCCAACTAATCTAAAGGTAAATTCAGTGTATGAGCGATAATGGTGTAGTGAACGGTAAACTGTCACCGTTGCTATTTCTCAACCGAGACATGAACAGATTTGACGATGGTGCTGCGTCAACGCCAGAAGTTTTTTTTTCCGCTGGAGAGATTATTCGTCATTAGATGGCTTCCCCTTAGGAGAACAGAACTCCGATGAAGGCGGACGTAATAGCTCAGGAGCGATGGGTCCGTGACTATGCGAAGGCTGTGCCAATGGGTCGTCCACAATTCCTTGCGTGCTTCCGTGGACACGAGAGATTTCTAGAGAAAACTAGGGGGTATGTCAGCTATGTGGAAAGTGTGGTGGAAGTGGGGCAAGCGGGGCAAGAATCGAGGAGAGGCATCCTCCTTGCATCTGTCGATGGTCGCACGCTCTACCCTGACGCCACATTCCCGCCACTGCCCATGATTCCTGTCATCCCGCTTACTGTTGGAGGGGTACCAGAGTTCCCCCATTGCAACAACAATTCCATTGTCATTCGATCGTACTCGCGTTTATTGCTACTTTCATCGAGCGAAACTTGAAAGTATGACATTTGGCATTTAATTATCACGTACCACACAGCGATATTTGCAAGATGACGCGATGACGCATCATGACGTCCACTCTTGTCAACAAACACCAGGTGCCTGCAACACTGGGATTCAACTCACAACGAAATTTCAAAAGAAAATTGAAAATTGAAACGAGACGTACTGCGGCGCTGCCCGCGGCCGGCTCACGAAAGGCACTAGTCCCTATATCGTACATCCTAGTTCTCCTTGTCGACTGCCTGTGCCTCAAGCTTGTCATCTCCCTAGTCATGACTTCCGAGAAGCGAAGGGCAACTCAACGGAAGAAGCAATCCCGCCGGGTCAAGTGTGCCACACCGCAGTACGGAAGATCGAATCGGTTCCGACGGAAGATAGGGCTGCCGCTTATACGAGAATGAAGGTAGGAACCAGGAAGCTTAAGGCAAAGCGTCAGTGGGCAGACGGGAGGCTGAAAGCTCGCGCGTGGCGACACGACACGACCGGCGTCTCAAAACGGGATCCCTTCGAACACATGTCTGTGCTTTTTGCAGAAATATCCTTCATCGATTTACCACTGGCAGATGTTTGACTGGCTTCCATAGACGACCCACTACTAGCGCCCGTAAAAGTGTGGCAACCGGTTGCGATTGGTTACGACTATGGAGGTGGTGTCACTGCCAGCGAAGACACCAGGCTCAACACTTCGGCGCTACAGCCTCAGCGCTCAGCCCCAGCTATTGGCACCGGATACATCAAATGGCCGTGGTTGGTGATCGAATATCTTTTTCCCAATATACAGTCCATCAAGCTAGTTACCAGCCAGTATATGAAAATGTCGTGTAGCCTATCGCGGGTTTCACCTTCATGACAGGCCCGGTCCACACGAGGCGGCTAACGTCTAACCCCGAATGAATCCATGACATCATAATCACCACCTCGTATCGTATCGTTTCCCCACTGTATCATATCGCGCGCTAAAAAAAAAAAGCCTGTTGCCAGGCCAGGAACTGGGGACAGTTGACTATGGGCGAATCTGCAGCCGACGGTGTTGGGAATAGGAGCTGGCCGTTGACTATTATTTAGTGGATAGTAGGCGCAGGGGTCACATGCGGACAAACAGGGAGAACCGATACCGCTGTGAACCACCTGTGGGTATCAATCACAGTATAAGACAACGAACGTGGGATCACGCGCCCGTGCGTTATCATCAAAACTCAATTGTAATGAAAGAAAATGCCAGGCAGCAGCAGGATAACAAGTCCCTCTCACGTGAACTGTAGTAGCTCCTTGGGTCCCACGTCAGGCGAGCTACAGCTTACGGCGCGTCTCTTCTCTGAGCGGCTGAGGTCGTATGATAAAAAGTTGGGCGTGTCTTTGCTCTTATGGGGACGGGGGAAATAGTAGCCACCCAATCCAGGACTCCGTGTTCGGTGCCGCGAACAACGCCGTTGCAACGTGCACAAGTGACCATCGTGATGTGGTCCTGGATCGAGTCAGGCCGGCCATAATACGCATGGCTTCTCTCCTTGGGCGTAACCCCACACTCCTTACGAGCTGTCAGAACGCAGGAACATCATCCGCACGGAACAAGTGAACTGTAACCCCCTTAGACAGGAACCCACAACCCGGCTGCGCACGCCGTAATCGCTGCAGAGTAGTAAGCCCCTTAGATATAGGTCTGTCAGCACTCAGGGAACTAAGATTGATTGATGCGCGTTTGGGGTTTAGCAAAGGTGTGGGCGCGGGCACATATGTATTGAGTAGAGCTGCGGATAAACGTAGTCATTAGTCATGGGTAGATCTATCGTATATGTAATTTTGAGTGAGCGTGACGAGGCAATGCACAATACGAGTTATTCAGGCGTCGATGAAGTTCTTGACTTGATCCAACCAGTCAACGTATTCCTAGCCGAACATCAAGCAATTAGCACAGGAGAGCGATAAAATACTAATGATAACGAAGTACCTTTTGTTCTTTGTACTGCGCGTATTCGGGGACGAAGAATGCGAGACTCTCGTTGATACCACGCTCCTGGAGGAATTTCTCAAACTCCTCCTGAAGGCTGACATCGAGCGTCTCGAACTGTTGCAAAGGCCCTTCAGCGAAATATTCGTGCGACGACGACAGGGGCAAGCAGACACACCTGAGGGCCGATGTAGAGTCCACGGCGCTTCCAGTCGGCCTCAGCGGTCAGGTCCGTCGCGAGCGTGGAGTCCTTGTAGAACGACACATTCTCAACGACGAACGCACCCTCCTGGCACACAGCGTCGATACTCAACGCGCCAGGAACCGAAGGCTGTAGTACACAACATATTTCAAAACGATGAGACGGCGTGGAAGTGTACAGAAATCGCATACCTTGGTAACGGTGAGTGAGCAGCGGAGCGGGTATGAAGACTCCATGTCCTCAGAAGTACCCTCTTCCTCCTGTGACTCCAAGTTGTCCTCGTTACCCTGAAGGTCCGCAATAGAAAAAATCAAGCGGATGCTGTCATGCAAACTTAGGTTAACGGCAACGCTACACCTCGTTCGTGCAATAGACATACTGCTCATTGCCAAACTTGCGGTGGATGGTGATTTCGTCATTTCCAGGGGTGTCCTCGATCTGGCAGAGAGCCCGGTCAGTCGCCTGCTTCATAGACGAAAACGAAAGAGGTTATATACGGTCCAGATGCCAGAGGTCTTGAACTCCTTGAGAAACTCTGGCTCGCCTTCAATCGCAGCCTGTTTCTCAAATGCCAGCTCCTCCGCAATTTTCGCAGACACGTCACCGTCGGCTATAAGGTCTAAGAAAGACGAATACGGGAATGCACGGAGTTAGTACGCACTGGTGCCCTCGCCAAAGCGAAGCGCAGAGACAGAGAAAGGTGCACGCGTCGCTGGCACGGCAGCGGTGATTCGCGAAAACGCGGGGACACGTGCACGCGTTGAAATGAGAGAAGAGCGTAGAGAAAGAGCACGTGAAGATGGTGCGGCGAACTGACGAACAACACGGAGGACAGACATGACGATTTGCAGGATGAGAGGTGGACAACGACAGCAAAACGATGGAACAGACGCTGGAACAGACGAACAGGGAACCCACCTCGGATATTGCCGAAGTTTCTTCGGCAATAGCCGGTGCCGGATTAAACACGTAAAGACACACCGGTGTTAATGACACGTTGACACCTAACTTACTAAATCTTCTTCACAGTTGGGAGAAAGCTTAAATGATAGGCTTGGGAACAATGCACATAACAATTCGGAAACACTATAGTATCTCCGTTGATGGCAGTAAAAACACATTAAATAACACAGCTCCGGCGCGCAAGTGCGAGACGAAGGATGGCATCACGACACGAGACAGGGAAATGCAACGCCAAAGAACATACTGGACATACAATCCGACATAACGCAACAAGACGCAGACGATCAACGGCAAATATCTATATAGACGAACGCATACAGTCACGACAACCGCAGTTCGTGTCAATAGACCGCCACGCGCGGACCATCGAGGAGCACGCGTGGTGGTCGGGTGATCGAACAGCCGCCGGCGAGAGAGGCAGGACTTGCAGATCCACGACAAGTAAAAAAAAAATTTAGGTCACGACAGTTCCATTATTAGCGCAATGAGGAAAAACAAATTGGCAATGTCCATATAGGCCGGCCAGTCCGTCCAACGCTCACGCTGCAGCGATGACAGGAGGAAGCGGCTCGGCATCCGCACTGATGGGAACATTATGAACGACCGGACTGCCGCGGTCATCATGAGAGTCAATTGAAAGGGGTGTTGGGGAGGATGACGCAGTGGGCACCACCACCTCACTGGCCGGGTTGGCGACACGCTTGATTTTCTTAGCCCTCTTTACGGGCTTTGATGTGTCATCACCAACAACCAATCGCTTTTTCCTCTTTCCGCGCTCCGCGGGCGGATTCTCCTCATCTAGAGTTGCCGTCTGGTTGCCGATCGCTTGCTCTGCAGAAGGTGGAGGATGTACCTGGCCTGGCGGGGGAGGGATGGGTCCGTACGCCCCTGGATGGGGAGGATAGATAGCCATAGTGGGGTACCCTGGATGAATTGGATAATAAGCGGGTTGATGGGGCGGTTGCCCATCGCCATTAGTGTGGCCATCTGGAGGCGGGACGTAACCGGGAGGAGGAGGATAATAAGGATATGGCCAGTATCCCTCTGGTGGGAGGTACTGGGGTGGCATCGCTGGCGGCGCTCCAGGGGGGACGCCGTTCGCTTGATCCGACGGGGGAGGCCACGAACCTTCGCCGTTGGGAGGAAACCCTACAAGGAAATGATGAGCGATGTAATTAAGTTCAGAGCTGTGTATGCAGACCGGGATAAGGAGACGCCTCGGGAGCCGGGAGCTTGCTTTTACGTTTGTAGGGACCACGCTTAGTGCCGACCTTTCGGGCCTTCCGAACGCCGTCTCTGCATGAGTCCACGAGCCCATACTTTTGGCACCTTAGGCACGGACGTGAGTCGTCGCACCGCTTACAGGCGGCGGCGCAATTTGTGCACTTTGGGCGTTGCGATCAATGCAATGCACAGGTCAGGCAAAATCAAATACAACTTACTGCCATCTTGACTTGTTTGCGTTTTGCGCGCGTGACCGCAGGAGGCGCTGGAGGTGGGAACTGCCCATAACCTGAGATCTTGATCAGACAAAGCGAGCAGAGGAATAGAGTGGTAAGAGGTTCGAATGAGGACTATTAGACATACCCTGGGGAGGGGCGGGAGGAGGGGGGTACCCGTACATGATTCCTGGAGGGGGAAACATAACGTACGACCCAGGAGGAGGGGCATTCGGATCACCGTTGGGGTCTGCGGGCGGAGGGTAATACCACGTATAAGCACCCGGAGGAGGTGGGTACGGAGCTCCAGGAAAAGGATATTGTGGAATGGGAGGCTGGTGTGGTGGCTGTTCAGCACTCGTGGTAGGGGTTTTGGCTTGTTCGCCGCTCATGACGTCCAGAGCGGCGTACGACAAGAGAAGTTACGCTAGAAAGGCTGATAGCTCGTAAAGCGGTCGAGCTAGACATCATGGTCAGCAAGGAGACGAACGATGGGAAAAACAGAATAGAAGGACGGCGCACTCGGCCCTTGGTTGTTCGGGATTTCAAGATCTCGTCGCCGCTCGAGACTCAGCTTGGATGGTGCTCCGCCTCAATTTCAGGTGAGCTCTTGTGCGGAAGGCCCACGACAGTCTTTGTAATTCCGCATACCTTCCCACGGCCGTGCGAACTTTTTTGTAGCTCCGACCAAAAACGAAAAACGGCAAATCACTTGTAGATGATTACTGTAATTACTAAGGGTGCATTTGCCGTAAATAATAACAAATAAAGAATACTGTCAACCATAACCCTATGAATGAAATTGGTGCCACACCGAACCAGCACATGATCACCCATTTCGGCCGTGTGGCCCAACGCTTTGCTACTCCCCCCATTCCTGATTCATCGACGAGCGCAACCAGCCCTACGCGTCCCCAGCCTCTACAAACGGTGCAGCGCTCGGGGTGCTCTTTCAACACGAGCTGCGCGTCCCGCATGCGACGGGCAGCTCGTGTTGAATGGGTTCGTCGCGTGTCAGTGGCGCGTGACGAGGGCAGTCAACTGAGCTCGCCTGGGGAGGGGTCACAGCGCGCAGCGCGCAACATCTACAGGTACGTCGTCACGATCAAATCAAGAAAATTCAAAATTCGTTTACATCGACGACGACGCGGGGCTCTAGCAAGCAGCCCTATGTATGTTCAGGTGCTCCCCGGCATCGCTCCCCACCGCCCACGCGCACCATTCCGTACACCCGATGTGACGCGGGGCTCTAGCAAGCAGCCCGATGTATCCCTGGCATCGCTCCCCACCGCCCGCCCGCACCTGACGCCACAAGTGCTGATCGTGCGTTTCGGCGCTCCCCGGCATCGCTCCCTCACCTCCTCTGCAACTTTCCCCTCTCACCCATCACGCGCGCTTCGTCGATGTACAGTAAAAGTAATGTACAGTAAAAGTAATGTATCATGTAGTATTCCCAATGCCAGTAGCTTCAGTCCCCCCTGTTGTGTAGACGCGTGCCACTCCCTTCAAGTTGGATAATACAATTCGATTTACAGGCCACATTCCACAGTCCACAGGGCCACAAAACGTGCCACAACACGAAAGCACGCATGAGCGACGCGACAGTACTGTATTGCTACTACACCCCTCAGCCATGTCCGAGTTCATTTTCGAAGTGCCTGTCATCCCGGTCGCAGATCCAACTGCCAACGCCAGTTCCATCGCGAGAGCCCACCGCCGATCCAGGCGCCAGAACCCGATTGATCCCGCGACCTCACGACAGCGCGGGAGCATTACATGGGATCGGGAGCATGGCTACAATCTTGAATGGGAATCACCGCAAGACTTCCATAAGTGGCGCGAGCACGAGCAACGGGCTCACGGCATCGAGCTCCGCATTACCCAAACGAGGGGATCGCGTGCAAGCGCCAATCAGAGCCCGCTGTTCAGCGAGTCACGGCTTTTCGTCTGCGCACGCCAGGGAACCGGTGGCACCAAGAAATATGAGAAGAAAACTAATCGGGAGACCAGGGACAGTAAGCGCATTGAGGGTGGCTGCCCCTGCAATGTGCGAATCAAGATGTACCCCTTCACTACTACTGTGCTCGGCAAATACTCCCCTGATCACTCCCACCCCACCGGCAAGGACAATCTAAAATATGTCCGGATACGCGTTCCAACGCTGGAGCAGATCGCAGGCTTAATTAGATTGGGGTTGACAGACAGAGAAATAGTGAGTGACATTCCTCAAAAATAGTTTGTGTGGGGAGCGTTTTGTATTTACTAACGAACGCAGAAAAAGCGGACGCGCGCCCAGTTCAGTGAAGATGAGAGGGACCATTATATTACATTGGGCGAGATAGCCCGGCTGAGGAAGGGGATCGATCGAGAAGTTATTCAATTCGATCCGAATGATGCAAATTCTACCCGAATTTACGCGGACAACTTACGTGCCGAGGGACATTTCATATTCTACAAGGATAAGCAAGATTCACCCCCTGAAGGTTCTGGCCTCGCGCTCGATCTTTTTGCATTCTGCATCCAAATGAAGTTTCAATTGGAATCGTTCCGAGATCTCGGGGACGCGTTCCTCGGCATGGACGCAACGCACAATGTCACGCAATACAAGGGAATATTGTTATTTACAATTATGGCGCGGGATCGTTGGGGACATGGTGCGTGCTTCTCGAGCTTTCCCAGTAGCGTGGCTATAGATTCCATCAGGTGTTCCTGTTGCCTGGATGTTGTCCTCCAATGGGACCCAGGCAACAATCAAATATTTTATTAATCTCATCAAATCTCAAAGTCCGGATGTTTCGCCATCGATCTTTATGACAGATCGAGATCAAGCACAAGTAAACGCAATACGCGACACATACCCGACTTCCCGCGTGTTCTACTGCTGGTGGCATGTGCTCCGGGCCATACGGACCCATTTTGTCGTTACCGAATTCAAGGAACTGTGGGACCTGATCCAAAAATGGGTCCGGACCCCTGACAAATATCAATTTGAGTCTATGTGGGAAGATATCCAGAGCGATGAATCCGTTCCCAAGAGCGTTACCCAATATCTAGCCCGAGAATGGGTGTCTGTCAAGGAAATGTGGTCTGCAGTCTATCGCCAAGATCGGACGATCTTTGAAGAGGGCGATACCAACATGTTGCTGGAAGCGTATGTAATTATTGATTTTCCGCTTATTCGGTTACTAATGAAAATCAAGGTACCACCATGTGCTCAAATCTAAATGGCTTGATGGGAAGCGCAATCGCCGGATAGATCATCTCATCCACTTGTTAGTCAATGAGGTTATGCCGGATGCAGAGGATCGCATCAAGCGGCAATTGGTGATAGACCGAAAAGGCGACTTGGCGCAGCGGCGGCGGCGGGAAATCCTGACGCGCGCCCCCGAAATATTACAAGACCACATCACACAGGTTGAAGACATGCGCTTTCAAGTGCGCTCCTCAAATCAAGAAAAAATATATGAGGTTGATCTACTTAAAACCAAGTGCACTTGTCAGGATTTCCCTCGTATTGAGTTTTGCAAGCACATCGCGTCCGCTCAGCATTACTTCGGGAAAGCTGAGCCCCCAGCCCCCATCAACTCCAACTCTCAGCCAAATCAGCCGAATCCGATCTCGCCGGTGTCATGCACTACCGAAGGCGGAAACGTCGCATGTGATCAGAACGCGGCGTCTTCAAGTTTAATTTCTGTCACTAACGAGATCATCGTCTTGTCTCAGAACTTGCGTATGCAAACCCCGAACCCCGAGGCCGTTTCAAATACGGTGAAGTCGCTGCGTTCGATTCGCTCACATCTTGCTGCGGTGATCGTCTCGGCGTCGACGACTGGCGACAACCCCCAGCTCCCTGAAAAAGAGCAGATTGCTCCAAACCAGCACTCTTGGACAGAAACAGCAGAGCGGATGGGTGTCAGGCGAGGCAACAAGAGTCGCGGTAAGGTCGACAGCGCGCGCACAGCCGAGCTCATTGGCGAGATCAACCGTAAACGCAATCGCGAGGACGAGGACCCTTATGGGGCTGGAGAACTATCTGGCAAACGTGCAAGACCAGACGCACGCTCGGCCACTGCAAATGCGCGAGCGCGTGCTACTGCAAAGCCAGCAACCCCCCTGGATCCCCCTACGTCTCTCCCTCCTCGTCTGTCGCCACGCGCGCCCGAGCTTGGCCCTCCCCTTCTCCCTCTGTCGCAGCCGGCTCCAAGATCTGCCAGACCACACCCTCCTCCAATGTCCCTCCCCTCCCATCTGCCGTTTCCGCGTGCGCCTGGGCCCTTGCCTCCACTACCCCCTCCCCCGCCTTACTACTCCTCTCCATTTTTGTCACAGCCATTTCCATATCCTGGATTCAATACGCCTTATTACCCACTGTACTATCCCTCCCAATAGATAATCGACTTAGTCTATTTTTTACAATATTTGTTGCTGTTACTCATTACCAATAAAACTTATTACATCATCCCAAAAAAGAAGGATCAACTTATAAAATTTATTTGTAATGTTTGAGGTTGTTGTGAACTCGTCAATAAATATATTACATTATATTTAGCCAAAGTTTTGGAATGAGCGTGGCTTGATTCGGACTTTCGGTTGCGGCCGAAGTGTTTGCCTTTTTGGGCTGCAAGGGTATGCGGAATTAAGCCAACTGCCCACGACTGCACTTCTCCCTTGAATTTTCGTGGTTCAAATTTGCACGTTTCTAGAGGGATTTCCGTCAGAGATGATGCGACAGGGAAAGCGCGGGCGACGATGATGTGGTTCGGGGGATGGAGGATGCCGTGCACGTGTGAAAACTCACCAAGCTTTGGCGCCTGTTAAACGAAAACTTGAAAAAACGAAAAGCGAGCACTCTTGGCCCCTCACATCTGACAGTACCGACACTGCTCAAAGGACGCAAGTTCGTTGCACGATGCAGGTTCCGCGGCGCTAAACCGACACGCATGGTCCCAAGTACAACGTAAATTCGAACAAACTTCTCAAGCTCAAAACCATTCTCCGACTGAATCGAGGCCAGACTCGGGCAAGTCTCTCATCTGTTCATAGGCTTGTCTGACATTAATACCTGCTGACCAGCGCTGACCCCTTTGACGGACGTGTTCTCTTATCTTCCTTTTCTCGTGACTGATCAGACCTTTCCTACTAGTTGTGGGTCTGCCTCATGACCTACCGCCTACTGCTTTGGTTACCGATTCCCGCGCCTCCAGATCTCGTCTACAGATATTCCGCCAGCTATGTATCGTTTCCAGTACTTAGGGGTGGTGACCTCGCTTTCCAGCCAAGCTGCAGGTTTTTATAGTCTCGCTTTTCTACAGAGGACGGCCTTCTCTACATACACTCACCCGTACATTTTAATGTGGGCGTTGTTATTGATCTGATTTTGCCGCGAAATTGGCTTCTGCTGTATGATCACGACCTCCATTTCTTCATTGGGCCTTTCAAGTTTCAACACTTCCGGCTGCCTCCGATGATATCTAATAATCTAGCCGCTGGTCTTGGCACTGGGACTACAGTAAGTTAAGTTAGGACACCTGGAGAACGCCATAGCTGCCCTTCATTCCCTCAGCTCATCGATTGATACGCCCACTAGAAACGATCCACGATCCACGCCTTCTCTCCCGATGGCCCTCCAGCTACGCTCAGCTCAGCTTGTCTACGCTCTGATAGGAGGATAAGGTCGAGCAACCTGTCATTCGCCTATCACCAACGACGCCTTGCATCATGGGGCGAACCGCACACAGAACTAGCATGGCATAAATGAGAACATTGACAGCGACTCCAGACTAACGAGCTTCGCAATCATGAGACAAATAACAGACGCTGTTGTCGATCCATCTTCGCCAGGATCTTCTTTTCGCTTATCCTGGCTATAGCAAGCGGCGTCGTGCCCCGATTCTCCTCCGCTCACCGCTACTCGACGCATGTCGCGTTCTGATAGGACGAACGCGGGCGTGCGTGGCACCGGCGTGTACGCGGACAATTGGGGCCGTCCCTGGGCTTTGGTCTGTCGTACTTGCGTAATATGTGGGGCTTGAAGATCAAGCGCTTTCCCCCACGTGGGGCACGCATGGTTGAGGAGTCATCGTTGGAACGAGCATGGTACATGACAATGGCATCTGCGTCTGGTCGACTCAGGTTGCGTTACGCAAATCCTTAACTTCAATCGGCTGCATAATAATCATAGACTCGTACTACTTCTCAACACCATACTTGAGGCTTCCAATCCACCGATCAGAGATAAGAAAGCGATAGATCCCTATTATGGAAGTACAAATCGATTAACAGTACAGTACAAAGTAGTGTGCTATCATACAAAACTACGAGGTGTAGTATCATATCCGAGATGCTAGTGGTTGTTCTGTGTGCCGAATGTTTTAGAATGTGTAAGTTTTGGTCTTATCTTCGGTGGTAATCACGAGCGTAGCGCCTTGACTCCCCTCCGCGCGTCTAGGGGCAGTATCTGGGCGTGCAAAATGGGACGCCCCAAGCCACACCCATCTGGCACTGACCTCTGTATGCTGAATCGCGGATTGAGGATGATCTCCCCATAGTCGTCTTCGTCTTCATCGTCGTCCTCGTCGCTCTCACAACCATCGACGCCTCCCAGCCGCTCGGAGCCTGCCAAGAAGAAGCGTGTCGGAACTCTGGTGGCTGAGCTGTCCATGACGACGTCCGTAAGGCTTCTGGCTACTACGGGAAGCCCTATGGGTGTTGTGACGGTGGCTGGGATCGTTGTGGGTCCCTGTGCGAGGACGGCGCGCTCGGTCATCCTGACGAGCGCGGTGAGAACCTCCCAGCGCGTGTGCCAGCTCTGCTCCCAGCGCAGCCTCGTCAACAACGGGATGGTGCTGTCTGACTCTAGCGCGCCCCCGGCTTCTTGGTCATCATCGGCCCGCTCCGAATCCCGCAACGAGCACGGACCCTCCCCGCGCGCCGCGGTGTCCATGCTGCAAACAAGGAGGACCTTCTGTATCGTCCAGAGAGGGTAGTTGCAGAACGTCTGATCGAGCCGCACCACCTGGGGGTCGTGCAGGTCGGTCAGGTCGCCCGTCCGGGGGAATATCTTCTCGTTCATCTCCGCCTGCTTGCCCGCGTATTCGGATTCTGGGAGGACGGGCGAGGACGATGCGCGCCTGAGGGGCGGCGGTGGCGGCGGCAGCTCGATCGCACTCGGGTTCGTGATTCCGCCGTACGCGTCCATCTCGGCCGCCTCGGCCGAATCGACGTCAGCCCGCCACTGCATCCATTCGTCATAGCGCGTGTTCCACAGCCACTTTTGGTGCTGCAGCGCGCTGCGTGACAGGCCGTGGTGCGGGAACATCGGGGGCCGGTGCATGGGCATGGGCAGCTCCGAGGTGATCGGAAGGGGTTCCTGGTCTGGAAATGCATCTGGGACGAGGATGGGCGGGGGCGTCGACGGGGCTGGAAAACATGGAGGGAGGTCGCTGGAAAAGGTGGTGTCGCTCGTGTCCGAGTCGGTGGACCATTCGTCTGAGGTCTCCGAATCGGCGGTGTCTTCATCAGAGTGGGCACTTGGCATGGCTGCTCCCGCAGTGGTGTCGTCAACGTGGAACGAGGCCCGGTCGGGTTGGGGGCCGTGCTTAGTCTTGGGGGATTTATTCCTTCGAAATCCAATTCGGCTTTGTGGGCGGGGCGGTACGTCGAGCTCTTTGACGTGTGACATGTTCGTGAACAAGGATTTGACGAGGGCCTCGTAGGTTTTGCTTCGTCCGTTGGCAGGGCCGCTTGCGTCGCGTGGCATACTGTGACGATTACGAGAATTTAATCTAAGGAAAAGTCGGTTGCTTGCGGCTTAAGCGGAGGACAGCACCAGGCGGCAATGTTGAACTGGAAGGGACAGTGTTCCGTAATTAGTAAGACCAAACAACGCCAAAGGAACAGAACGCGTCGCTCACGTGGCGGGAAACTTTCTGGCTCACGTCTATTCAATGAGCAGCCCACAGCCCACTTCTTTACAACACAATTGAGTGTGTTTTCAGCCAAGGTGTCGACCGGTGACACAATTGAAAGTTCGAGACCGAGCGAACCAATGACTCGGGGCAAACCACGACATTACACGTGATGGGAAGATTACGTATGCACGAGCCACGTCAACGCACACGCACGTCCATCCTTGTTTCCTTACTCACGCAGCAGACCCAAGGCCGCAAGGCTCGCCACGTACAGGAGTTCTACTTCTCATTTCGCGAGCGGGCTAAGGTCTGAGTCTTCGAGGCTCCTCCGATCGGCTCTAGCAGGGTCCGACTTGTAATGGTCGAGCGACAAACAAGGGATTGTTCCTCCTCAGCGTTATCCCCAACGATCCTTTCGTCTGGCATCCTGGCTTCGTGTCTGGTGCCTGATGCGAGGGGAGGGTGCTGTCGGAGGCCTTGAGATTTGTTGCGGAGCCCGGGCACCTCATTTTGTCTTTTCCTTCGTCGCCCCACCATCACCCTATCGCACCTCTCCGTCCTTCGCGGGTCGGGCTGAGTCACTGGCGGGCGCTGCAGCTCCTCGACCTAGCAAGCCTGGACCTCTCCATGCTTCGTGCGCCGTTGTATAGAGCATACCAGTCCGAGATATGGCCAGACAGTTATGCATGCGGGACACCCCTCGATTCCCCTGGGTGTGGGAAAGAGTTAAGCACGGTCATGTAAATGAGCCGTTGCACCCCGTCCTTGCAGTGTTGCTCGTCTGTCATGACAGCGAGTAATTGGTCTCTCACCTGATCGGTGTTTGACCTCTCTGGCCATGAAAATTTTTGTGTATGTCGCGTCGGTGGTTCCCACAGATGATGCCACTGGGGACTGCTTGGGTTGCTAGGTTGAGGAAACTGGTGTATGAGGGGTGAGGGGTGCAAGGGATAGCGAATGTTCTGTCCTTGAGTTCAATTTGCGGCTCGCGCACTTCCTTTCTAGGAAGGGATGGGCGTGAAACTCGATTCAGACTACTCTGGGTCTGCTGCGTCGACCAATTTTTTGTTCTAACCTCCTCGTGAGGTCTTTTTTTCTCCCTCTCCTGGCAATTTGCCCTTGCCAAGTTGCCAATCAACAGGTGAGGCGTTCCTCATCCCTAAGTTACGCGTTCTATCATAGGGTGTACCCTCGCTGGGTCTCATACAGCTCTTTTCCTGCCGCATCGTACATGGGATTGTTCGTCGCACTGCCCCTGCAACCCAGTCTGCGTATTTACAGTACTGTAAGCTGGTCTTGAAGCTTGAATCTCCGCAGACGCTGATCGTGGGCGAGTTCGTCAGAAAAATTCAGATCCTCGGATGATTTTGCCCCACGGCAAGGAGGAGTAACTTAATAGAAACTGAGTCACGTTCTGCCCTCATCTGAATCCATAAGGACCCCGGACATCTCACGTAGTTGAGTTTAGTCCCAGACTGCCTTAGTCCCCGACTCAACACTGTTTGTCACTTCACACTGACCTGACTCGAACCTCCAACGATCATGACGACATGACGAGAATTTCTGCTCCAACACGGGCTCTGGAAACGGAAGCTTTCCATGACGCAAAGTTTCCGTTCCCAGATCCCACTGAAAGCGGGTCTGTCGGTGCGACCGACATATCCTCCAAGGATGTTAGGGTGGGGAGCCAGATGCGTCGTGCCAGACGAGACTTTAGCCGGGAAGCTTAGCGGCATCCATGAGGACACTGTTTGTCGGATAGACGATCTCCTATCAAACTTTGGGCATCATCTGCAATTCCGTACCACCGGCATGGAGGATCGAACATGGCCTACAAATAGGTGAATTTCAGGTGAGAACCCCAAATTCTCGTTCACGGCTGAGCAATCTGGCTGACTATTGAGACAGAGTCGGATGTTATTGAATAGAAGTTTTTTCTAGCCGCAAGCCTAGGGTATGGTGGATATCTCTTCACGAACACCGTGGAATACGTCGAGCACGGATCCAAAAAAAAACGTGGAGCAAGGTCTCTCCAAGGTTATCCTTCGGTAAAGACTCCATCGAAAGACTAGTTATCTCATAACGTTATCTTCCCCAATGTCTGTCGTGAAAACTCGTATGATACGTGGGAATGACTCGATTCAGCGTCATTGGTATCGCAAATGTTGCTGTCATTTCTCCAGCCAGGCTGAGCGACACTTTACTACAAGTTCAACTTACAAGACAGCGTTTCTACTAACGGCCTCTAAACCCTCTATTCCGCTCCAGAATAGTCCTCCTCGCCATATACGCCCAGTTGGATGGGACAGAATAGTCCAATTGGATGGACGGGTCGGTCCCCACAGCGCACACATTAGGGAGAAGTGCTCACGCTCCTGCATTGGCGTCAGCACGGTGCGCCTCCTCAGCCGCGTGCATGGCGCTCGCGAAAATATCGTGCAGCCATCCGGGGTCCTCGAGCCCGACACTAACGCGCACGAGCGAGCTAGGCACGCCGTACCGCGCGGCCCAGTCTAGCTCTCCGTTGTGCGCGATGATGGTGTACGGGCACGCGAGGGTGAAGTTGGTGCCGTGGGAGGGGCCCTTGGCGCACGCGAGGGCGTCGAAGAACGCCTCCGCCGCACGCAGGCTGACGAACGTGAGCGAGAACAGCCCGCCGAAGCCGCCGCCGGGTAAACGGCGCGCGGCATAGTGCGCGGCGGTCTGCCATTTGGGGTAGAAGACTTCGGTGATGGGCGAGGAGGGCTCCTGGGAGGATGCGTGTAGGAGATCGCAGACGCGTTCGGCGTTTGCGTCAATTTTGGCGGAGCGCTGGGAGAAATTGCGCGAGTTTCGTTCCATGAAGATGGCGTCTTCATCGAAGTAGACGTCTTCGTATCTTGTGAGCAGTCGTTCCTTGAGTGCGGCATAGTGCTTGCGTGCGGGGTTCAGCACGAGACTACATAAATGAATGAGCCCACTGAAATAGGCACCAAAGACGAAAGACATGCCTGCCGCCCATGACGTTCGAGCCCCCACTGAAGAGCTTCGACAGGCTCGTCGCCACCATGTCCGCGAAGGGCAGAGTTTCGACGTTGATGAAATTGCCGATGCTGGCATCGATGATGATCAAAAAGTCGTACTTGTCGGCGAGGGTGCGCAGTCGCGAAAGATCGGCGGAGCGTAAGAGCGGGTTGGAGGGGAACTCAGTGAAAAGCGCGAGGATCGGCGGTTCATGCGGATTCTTTGCTTGCTCCGCCTCCAACATCCCTTCCAACTCATCGATCGAAGAATCCAGTCCATGGCCCAAGAAGTAGCATCCAGGACCCCACTCCTTGAGGACCTTGAGCGTATCGGCGAAAGGAAAGCTGAGAGGGGAGGTTCATTTGGTTCAGTCGCAAGCTAGATTACGGACGGATGCACGAACGCACCCAAAGCACACGCTCTTTTTCGCGCCCCGGACGTCCAGGGCAAGTTGGTGTGCAGACCAAATCGCGGTCATCCCGGTAGGGAAGAGGAACACGTCGTGCTCAGTGACCGCGACCCCACGCACGCTCTGCGCAACCTTGACCTCGACCTCGGCCCCGCCACCGCCTGCGCCCTCATCGCGCACAGGCACGCCCGCAATACGGCGGCGCATCGTGGCCTTCGCAAGTTCAGCCAAAGCGACGTCCGAAGTCCATCCATAGCGCTCGGGCTTGAGATGTAGGGGAGTCGAGGATGTGGGTGAGGAGGCGGATGCGAGCGCAGAGAGGCATCGTGTGGCTAGCCGGCTCGAGATGCCTAGACCGGTGTATTGCCAGAATTTCTTGGCGGTGCTGAACTGGTCCTGAGGGAACAGAACGAGGAAGATACAGAGGCGGTCGGAGATGCAGTGCTGCACGACACGTGCGAGGACGTCACGTGCGGCTAGGAATGTGCGGCACGCCTCGGCAGATTTGCGGGAGGGAAAGACTAGGGAACTCTCGGAGGGTGTGCCGAACATTTGTTTTAAGAGGGTGGAAAGCTACAGTTGCATGAGGGGAGGCGCTGGTAAAAAAAAACAAAAAAAACAGCCACTCACCTTCCTGACACCCAGGTTTATGAAAAAGCGAGGGTATCCTGTCTGCATGGCATCTATGACACGAGCTTCTCCCTCTTCATACCCAACATTATCCCCCCATGTTGGTAGTGAGGCCGTGATCGCGTGCTCTGTAAAGGCAGGAATTGGATTGCCAAGGGGGTATTTCGAGGGAGCCATGGTGGGACAAAAGTACGGAACCCGAGGAGGGTATTCTCGCTCTTAGTCATGTGCCCATGACCCACACCTCGTTTTATGATCTGGATATCGATCAGCCCCGTCCGTCCAGCCTTGGGGGATCTGCAAAAGCCGTATGAATAAAGGAGGGGACGCGTAGCCCAACAAAAGGGGCGAACCTTGATCGCAGCTTGATCTGTGAAACGAGCTGGATGAACAGGCATCGTCAAAATATGGTTGCTTTGTGACGACACGACCGTCTTGCGGCCATGTCTGCTGTTAGTAAACAGCGCTGCAACCGGGAAAGCAACTTCGCACCGTCCTGTCCGATGTCCGTGACGCTGATGGCGCTCAACAAATTGGCGCTCTCCTCCTCCAGGACCGCGACGCTACTAACGCCTAGATTACTCATCATCTGCATCGCATCGAGCACGCTCTTACGCGAGTGCACCGCAACACCTCAAAGTGCAGATTTAACGAGGGCAGGGGTAGCGTACCGAGAGGATTCGAGACATAATGCAAGAACGTCGAAGAGTGCTGTATCTTCGGCAGGGGGCGGCACTGCAGCGCCGGATGAACGAGCGAAAGCGCCGAATAACGCGACAGACGGAGGTCGGAGATCATGCCGAGGTGCGACTCCGAGGACCCAGCAGGCGACTTGACGAGAACTGAGGAATAGAGTGCGGCATTGTCTAAGTTTGAAGTGACAACGTACCTCGGTGTGCGCCGGAAGAAAAGACGGACGCATCGTGCGCGAGCTCCACGAGAGGGTTTTTCTCGGAAAGATCTTAGCAGATGGAGTCACTGCTTGTAGGAGTAGACGATGCGGCATGGACGTACTGCTGACGAGTTGCACCGGGACGTGGCCTGCCTTTGCAGCTTCCAGGATCTGAGCGACGCGCGGGTGGGACCGCAGGTGCTCAGGGGTATACGTATGTCGCGTCGCGGCGAATGTCAGGAACGCATTTACGTCTGCGAACTGGAGTACGCCGGTCAGGTCAGGGGTCGAAATAGAGGAGAGAGGGGAGCGTACGTCAATTATTATTATTATTATTATTATTTTTGGAATCCATTTGAGTGCGCCTTGGGGTACATGTTCACATCGCAAGCGTCCTCGACAGCGACAACAGGGCCTTCGCGAATTCAACCAGGGCTGCCCGAGTAGCTCGGAATCCGCGCGGACCCACTCTTCGCTTTCTGTGTTCGGTGCGGCGACAAAGCGAATGCATGATTGAGGGCGTTGACTCGAGAATTTGCACGAACTTTGGAGGGCATTAGCGGCTATTCTAGCTGACTTACTTGCCCCTTGTACCTACCCCTGGAACAGCCTAGCGTAGAAAGTCGGTGTCTGAGGAGCTCCTTGAACCGCAACCACCACCATGGGCGGTTTTTCCCACGGCAAAAAGCCGGGGCAAGGATGGATGTCTAGCACATCCTCGGTCATCAACGGCTCCCTAAGACGTTTCAAACAATTAAACCATAGTAAACCCACCCAGCATTGGGACCCCCTCACCATCACAACGCACCAACGCCCAGCGTGTATGGGCCACCAGCCTTCAAGGAACCAGTACCCATGCGCAACGAGCCCCCCTTCTTCACATGAGCACGTAGACATATAGCCAGTACTGCTCCCTGACCTTATCAGAGCACAGTAAGACTATATCTGAACACCGTGACACGCACAAGCAGTCGCAGGGGTGGCAGGGCAAAGCTCCTGTCGGCTACCCGCCCACTTTTCAACTGTCGCCAAACACGAACACATCCTGGCTAAATCGTCACCAAACAAGAAACCAAATCACGCAAGCCCAAACAAATACTTGAAAACAAACTAACACGTGTTCCACTCAAAAGGCCATGATGCAGTCGTTCGACAGCACATGGAAGGCAACCCTCAGCCGGGAATGGGAACCACCGCCCAACTGGTTTATACACAGTGAGGTTTTAGTGGGTAGGAGAGCACGCAGCGTCAGGATCTTGGACGAACACGTGCACTGAGTCCCACACATCCCCAAACACCATGGGGCGTGCGTAAAGGCATTCCCTCACATCTGGGCTCCGGCCCGGCTACATGCGGGCTAGATAGGGCTGATGGTAAATCTCCTGCTATCTAGCACTTATTTTCGGTAATTAGGCTAAGTAGTTATCGAAAATAAAACGCTCTCCAAAAAAAAAAAAGAAAGTCGGTGTCTTGACCATAGTTTTCTCTCCTAGAGCTGTGTAATAGGTTAAGACGACCACAACCCGACCCGAGCACGGAGGTCTAGAATTAGTAGGGCAGCGCTGTGGAAGCATCTACTCAGCAGAGCCCATTCCTGTTAACCATTGGTCGATGCCATGTGAACCCAATGACGGGCCAAAAGTTTTGTGATGGGCCGCAGCGTCAAGGAGAAACACTGCTCATAAATCTGGCAGAACGAATCCGTCTGACGGACAACTGTAATTTCAAGGGCCTCTAGAGGACGCTAAGCACCAGAACGCATCAGGGCGGAAGGAGGACTTATTGTTTGGTGAATATGACATATAGTGTTAGTCCATGATTGCATGATCGGCGGAGAGTGCTGGCAGGTGACTCCGAGTCTATGCGGCAGAGCTAGCGGACGCTCGGGAGACATGAGGCTTCCATGTGCTCAAGTAAAAACGCTGGCATCATGATGACCCTTTCGGGCCTTTCCCCTTGACCGCACGAGTTCTGTTCGTTCTGCATTGGCTGCATACTCAAAGTACTTCTCGAATTTCTGAGCAACTTGAAGTTACGCTGACACGCTGTACAAGAGGTTTCATCTGCCATTTTTTTCTTCAAGCGTTGGGCCTTGCTTTTAGCCTTCCTCGGTCGGCGTTTGGGACACGTGTAACGACGGAGGACGTAGTGCGTCTCTCGGCACTATGGGCCACTTAGAGTCGCACCTGGGTTTACATAACAGGCCCGAATGTCGGTGGATCTACGAAGGATCACATGATGGCGGTGACTCAGAGGTTCGTCGGCAGGTCGTGGTTGTAGTTGCTGGCTTGTCCTCGACGCCCCAAATTCGGCAAATACCAAAGAGAACGAGGAACAACTCGAAGGTGAACGCCAGTGCATCAGAAGGAAGTAAATGTGGGATCCCTCAGGTCCTTACACAGGTCCCGTGAGCAGAGGTCAAGACAGAGGTACTAGTAGTAGTCGTGCTCTCGGTCTCTGGCTACATTGGAATTACACGCCAGTGAAGTAGAGGATGGGTGCACTGAACCTTTGAATAGGCGTCTCATCAAAGCCGCTACTACTATCAGTCAATCCCGGGTTCTGTGTGAGTTGCGAACAAGGTTGCGAACCAGACTGCTCTTATCGACAATCACTGGCAACGTGCATTATCTGATGGGGATGAAAATACGAAGATCGACACCGCAAAAACTCAACGTACTCAACAGTCACAGACGTGCAATGTAGATAAATTTGGTAACAGTTACGACTAATTTAGAGACCAAGGAATACCGCATTCGGAAGAGTAAAAGCTTCACGTCCGCAATCTGATCTTGAAAATTAGTCTAATTTGAGTGACTTTGATAGCTATGAACACTGTTCAATATAGGACCATTGGTATCCCAAACATTGATGTCGTTACCCTGGCCAGGCCTGCCTTGAGCGACACCTTGCTACAAGTACATGACAACGTTTTTACTAACGGTCTCTAAACCGTCTATGACCGCTCCAGAATATCAACATAGTCCCTTGCCAGCCCCCTCGCCATATACGCCCAGTTGGATGGGCTAGTGACACAGAATAGTCCAGTTGGATGGACCAATGAATCCCGCGCCAGTTGGATGGGGCGAGCAGCTCCGGAAGGAGCGACAGAGAGAAAATAGGTCCAGTTGGATGGACGGGTCGGTCCCCACAGCGCGCGTGTTAGGGAGAAGTGCTCACGCTCCAGCATTGGCGTCAGCACGGTGCGCCTCCTCAGCCGCGCGCACGGCGTTTGCGAACACATCGTGCAGCCATCCGGGGTCCTCGAGCCCGACGCTAACGCGTACGAGCGAGCTAGGCACGCCGTACCGCGCGGCCCAGTCTAGCTCTCCGTAGTGCGCGAGGATGGTGTACGGGCACGCAAGGGTGAAGTTGGTGCCGAGGGAGGGGCCCTTGGCACACGCGAGGGCGTCGAAGAACGCCTCCGCCGCGCGGGGGCTGGCGAACGCGAGCGAGAACAGCCCGCCGAAGCCGCCGCCCGGTAAGCGACGCGCGGCATAGTGCGCGGCGGTCTGCAATTTGGGGTAGAAGACTTCGGTGATGGGCGAGGAGGGGCCTTGCTGAGAGGCGGAATGCAAGAGATCGCAGACGCGCTCGGCGTTTGCGTCGATTTCGGCGGCGCGTTGTGAGAAATTGCGCGAGTTTCGTTCCATGAAGATGGCGTCTTCGTCGAAATAGACGTCTTCGTATCTTGTGAGCAGTCGTTCCTTGAGTGCAGCGTAGTGCTTGCGTGCGGGGTTCAGCACGAGACTACATACCACGTGAATGAGTCTACCAAGTTAGGCACCAACGAAGAAATAAAACATGCCTGCCGCCCATGACGTTCGAGTCCCCACTGAAGAGCTTCGTCAGGCTCGTCGCCACCATGTCCGCGAAGGGCAGAGTTTCGACGTTGATGAAATTGCCGATGCTGTCATCGATGACGATCAAAAAGTCGTACTTGTCGGCGAGGGTGCGCAGCCGCGAGAGATCGGCGGAGCGTAAGAGTGGGTTGGAGGGGAACTCGGTGAAAAGTGCAAGGATCGGCGGTTCATGCGGCTTCTTTGCTTGCTCCGCCTCCAAAATCCCTTCCAACTCATCGATCGAAGAATCCAGTCCATGGCCCAAGAAGTAGCATCCAGGACCCCACTTCTCGAGGACCTTGAGCGTATCGGTGTACGGAAAGCTGAGTGGGAAGCGGTTCAGTTCAATTCGTGAAGGGGACTATGTATGCACGGACGCACCCAAAGCACACGCTCTTTTTCGCGCCCCGGACGTCCAGGGCAAGTTGGTGCGCGGACCAGATCGCGCTCATGCCGGTCGGGAAGAGGAACACGTCGTGCTCAGTGACCGCGACCCCACGCACGCTCTGCGCGACCTCGATCTCGACCTCGCCACCGTCGCGCACGAGCACGCCCGCAATACGGCGACGCATCGCGGCCTTCGCCAGTTCCGCCGCTGCGACGTCCAGATTCCGTCCATAGCGCTGCTCGAGATACACGGACTGGTCCGTCCCGAGCGGCTCAGCGGGCGGTTCGCGTGCCGGTTTGGAGGAGGCGTAGTGCCGATGCGCGCTGGGCTTGAGGTGCGGGGGAGTCGATGAGGTGGGTGAGGAGGCGGATGCGAGCGCGGAGAGGCATCGCGTGGCTAGCCGGCTCGAGATGCCCAGACCGGTGTGCTGCCAGAATTGCTTGGCGGTGCTGAATTGGTCCTGAGGGAACAAGACGAGGAAGATGCAGAGGCGATCGGAGATGCAATGCTGCACGACGCGCGCGAGGACATCGCGTGCGGCTAGGAATGCGCGGCACGCCTCGGCAGATTTGCGGGACGGGAAGAGTAGGGAGCTTTCGGAGGGTGTGCCGAACTTTTGTTCCAAGAGGGTGGAAAGCTACAGTATCGTAAAAAAAAAAAAAAGTTGCGTGAGGGGAGGCGCTAGTAAAAAAAAAAACAGCGACACACCTTCCTGATATCCAGGTTTATGAAAAAGCGAGGGTATCCTGACTGCATGGCATCTATGACACGAGCTTCTCCCTCTTCATACCCGACATTATCCCCCCATGTTGGCAGTGAGACAGAGATCGCGTGCTCTGTGAAGGCAGGAATTGGATTGCCAAGGGGGTTTTCTGAGGGAGCCATGGGTGGGAGTTGATGTACAAAAAAGTACGCAACGCGAGGAAGGTATTCTCGCTCTTAGTCATGTGCCATGACCGGGGGAAGAGGTTCCCTGTGCCTGCCACGCCCTGTCCCCAAAACGCTAATGAGTCTACTGTACTAGACCGTCTACAATCGCTGGAATGGAAGGAACTGAGCGCGAGTACTGGGCAGCCATGTCATGATGCTGCTTTCTCCCTCCGCGTCTATATTGTCGAAGACTCTGGGATGCACTTCTTGGCCGATGCCGCGCGACAGGAAATGGGGTGAACGAGCCTCAGATTTGTTGTACTGTTGAGGCTTCGGAAATTCCACCTGGTGAGAGTCAGGGCCTCGCTCGCTGGCAATTCAATATTCAATATTCGGTCTCTCATCAGCATCAAAATTCTTTCACCTTTGCCCCACCATAAAAGCCCTTGCATTGTCCTTGCGGTTCTCTGAACTTCCGGCTTCCTCACGAACGTACTGTATTGCTGAGACCCTCTCGGTGACCCCTGTAGTAATGCGCTACCATCCAATCTCTGTGCTTTCTGTCCTTGCTGCCATTCTTATTGGTAGTCTATTAGCGAAGCCCTTCTCACCACACTGGGACGACATGCGTATCAAGCACTCTTGGAACGCCGTCCCGGAGAACTGGGAGAGCCTTGGCAATCCACGTGACGGCATCACGATCGACCTCTACGTTGCGCTTAAAGCCCACCACGAGAACGCTTTGATTGACACGCTACACGAGGTCAGCGACCCCAATCATCCAAGGCACGTCTTCTCCACCACTTCTTTCCTCATGTATGTAATCACGAGTGTCGCTGCTCTCATGCAGATATGGCTCATACTTATCCAAGGAGCAGGTTGCGGAGCTTGTCTCTCCATCCCCAGGAACTCTCGAGCTCGTCAATTCCTGGCTCGGATACCACGGCGTGCCCTCCTCGTCCGTCTCTATGACACACGGCGGCACCACGCTGACTGTCAGTGGCGTGTCCATAATCCGGGCCAACGCTCTCCTTGGCGCATCATATCAGCTCTACAGGCATGTCGAGACAAATGAGACCGTCGTCCGCACGGTTGGCTACGCGCTTCCCGCTGCACTGCATGGACTCGTGCAGACTGTAGTGCCGACAACGTGCTTTTCCACCCCGCACACGCAGTGGCAGTCACCGCGCAAGCGCTCCGGCGGGGCGACAGCGGTGCTGAAGAAGCCGGTATCAGGAGAACTTACTATGACTGCGCTGTCGGGCCGCGATGATGGCTTGACCACGCCATCGTTTCTGCGCTCCCTGTACACGACGACCGAATATAGGCCCGCTGCTCCGGACCGGAATGCGCTCGGGATTGTGGGCTTTCTAAATGATTACCCGAGTCCAGAGGACCTGGCGACGTTCATGTCCATATACCGCTCCGACGGGACTGATGCGGCAATCACCGTCGTGCAGGTCGATGGTGGGGCATACGACCCGACCAACCCCACCGACGAGTCAAACCTCGACATCCAGTATGCTGTGGCCATGGCGTATCCGACCCCGGTAATCTTCTACAGTACCGGCCGTGGGCCGGCGGGCACGACCGATTGGCTTGCCTCCTGGCTCGGCTACATCCTCACGGAGGGTATCAATATCCCGCAGACGATCAGCATATCGTACGTCATCGATGAGAGGCTTACTTCGGAGGAATATGCAACGTACATGTGCATCGAGTTTGGTATGCTCGGGGTACTTGGCATCAGCGTGCTCGTCGCGAGTGGGGACGACGGCGTCGGCAAAGGGGACTGCGTGGCCAAGGACGGCTCCGTCCGGTTCATCTCGCACTTCCCCGCGACCTGTACGTGTAGCATTCTTTCTCAGCTCGTGAGAAGTACCGAACGGCACTTTTGCAGGCCCCTATGTCACAACCGTCGGTGGAACGACGGGTTATGGACCAGAGCTCGCGGCAAGCCTCTCCGGGGGCGGCTTCTCGAACCACTTTCGACGCCCCGCCTACCAGGAAGAGGCCGTGACCAACTTCCTCCAGCGTCTTGGCAACCAGTATCAAGGCAACTACAAGTGCATTCCCTTCCGTGACCTGATCCGACTCCTACTTACTTCGTAATTGGTGCAGCGCTACAAGTCGGGGAATTCCCGACATCTCTGCGCAGGCTCTGAGATTCCCGATCATCGTCAAGGGCGGGCATAAAGTCGTGTATGGCACAAGCGGCTCCACGCCTGTGCGTATCTCTCTCTTCCCCCTCCTATCTGGGTCGTACATCCGGCTGACCACCAATGTGCAGGTCGTGGCAGGCATGATCTCATTGCTTAATGATTACCTGATCTCGGAAGGCAAGGTCGCGCTCGGCTTCCTCAACCCCTGGCTGTACGGTTCAGGCAAGAGTGGCTTCACTGATATCACATCCGGCTCGAACCCGGGCTGCAACACTCCTGGGTTCTCCGCTATCGAGGGATGGGATCCTGTCAGTCTTCGCCAACCTTCACTTTCGACGATGGCTGACTGTCGACCCTGTAGGTCACAGGTCTTGGGACGCTTGACTTCCAGGGCCTGCTGCCCGTACTTCCTGACTACGCAGGACCTGGCAGTGCGGGCTAACTGAAAAAGATAGCGCCAGACGTGCGTCAGTGCATACAAGTTTTCAATATCGGCTGATCTATGGCTTCGGGAATAACCCGCGCGCCGCGCGAACTCGGAACAATCCACAGCGAATAAGCGGTAATTGGTGGGGATACACTGTATGTAGTACTGCAATGTTGTGGGTCTTAGTCGCAGTCGCGGACCGTGAATCACACCTCATTTTATTTCTCGAACGACTTGCGGAGCATTGTACTGTACAAAATGAAGTATCGAAACATAAGACAAACCAAGTAGGCAACGATGTGCTACCTTCGCTTCGTCAAATCAGGCCGCCCTGGACACTCGTGCGCCGAAGACTTCCCCTGGAAGCGCTGCGTACGTGTTCTGCAAATACGCCGGACGTGGATCCGTGGCTTGAGGCAGACGACGCACGCCTATGGCGTTGCATTCGCGCTGGATCCACATCGGGAATGTTGGCGATACGGGCGAAGAGCGAGAGTACTGTTAAGGCAGCCTTTCAACAAGCTAGTCCCGGAGAATGATGAATACGCATACTGTCACCAATCGAGACAACGCCGGACAAATTTCCACGCAAGCCAGCGGATGGCGAAGCTGAGCCATTTGTTTCGGAAGTCACGAATAGTCGGTGCGAATTCGCTACAACGTAAAAAGTTGTCACAGACCGACGCACGGAAGGGCCGAGACACGTACTGGCCAGTACCTTCTGGATCGTATATGCTAGTGTAGATGATGGGAACACGCTGTACACTGTGCGACTGCATATGAGCGCTTAGTGGAGCCGCTTAGGGAGGGTGGAGGACCTGGATATCGATCAGCCCCATCCGTCCAGCCTTGGGGCATCTTCAAAAGCCGTATGAATAAAGAAGGGAACGCGCAGTCCAACGAAAGAGGCAGACCTTGATCTGTGAAACGAGCTGATGAACAGGCATCGTCAAAATATGGTTGCTCTGCGACGGCACGACCGTCTTGCGTGTTATGACTGCTGTTAGCAAACGGCGCTATAGTGAGGAGGCAACTTCGCACCGACCTGTCCGATGTCCGTGACGCTGATGGCGCTCAACAAATTGCCGCTCTCCTCGTCCAGGACCGCGACGCTACTAACGCCTAGATCGCTCATCATCTGCATCGCATCGAGCACGCTCTTACGCGAGTGTACCGCGACCACCTCAAAGTGCAGGTTTAACGATGGTAGGGGCAGCGTGCCGAGAGGATTCGAGACATAATGCAAGAACGTCGAAGAGGGCTGTATCTTCGGCAGCGGCGGCACGGCAGCGCCGGACGAACGAGCGAAAGCGCTGAAGAACGCGAGCAGACGAAGATCGGAGATCATGCCGAGGTGCGACTCCGAGGACCCAGCGGGCGACTTGACGAGAACTGGGAAATAGAGTGGGCGGCGTCGTCTAAGCTTCGAAGCGACGACGTACCTCGGTGTGCGCCGGAAGAAAAGACAGCGAGGAGAGTGACCACGGACGCATCGTGCGCGAGCTCCACGAGAGGGTTTTTCTCGGAGAGATCTTGGAAGGCGGAGTCACTGCTAGTAGAAGTAGACGATGCGGCATGGACGTACTGCTGACGAGTTGCACCGGGACGTGGCCTGCCTTTGCAGCTTCCAGGATCTGAGCGACGCGCGGGTGGGACTGCAGGTGCTCAGGGGTATACGTATGTCGCGTCGCGGCGAATGTCAGGAACGCATTCACGTCTGCGAACTAGAGCGCGCCGGTCAGGCCACGGGTCAAAGGAGAGCCTGAGGGCAGCGTACGTCGAATAAGCCGGAATAGTGTCCATCGGGATCGGCAGACTTTATGGCGAGGCATGAGGTGCCCTTGGACAGCAGGAGCTACGGCTTCCAGGATCAGCTCGAGATACACAGATGGGAAAAAAAAACCAAAGTTCACATCGCAAGCATCCTCGACCGCGATCTCGCGATCGACAGCAACGACAGGGCCTTCGACCAGGGCTGCCGAGTAGCTCAGAATCCGCACAGAGTAAGCAGAAGGGTCACACGTACCTTGAGCGGTCGTGTTCTCCCAGACGCGGACCCACTCCTCGCTTTCTGTGTTCGGTGCGGCGACAAAGCGAATGCTGGCCGGACTGGCGCTACGGCGGCTGTGGATACTTGAAACAGACAATCGCTTGCTCAATGACGCCATCGCGCTGGTAGTTTGGTCGCGACGCGGTGGTCTCGATAACAGTATGGATGGTGTGGGTATGCGCCGGCTTGAAGGTTGCGTATCTCATTGTTGGTAACTTATGTACCTATCATGATCTCTCCACGTCCCACACGACGGACAGACGGTTTGCCCTCCTTGCCCTTCCGCACTCCCATCCAGCGAAGAGCATAGCAAAACAATTCGCCTTTGAAACTATCAAATACCTCTCTACTCTCCCTCGCATCGAGATCTGAGGCCTGAGGGTCGTCAACTCTCACCGGATCTCACCTCCGTCCTCTTTTTGGTGTCTCCTCTGCCCACAATCCTTACCCGCACTGCTATTTCGTCTGTTCTTCTACCCACTCACCCTGCCCTGTACCTCACATCTCCTGCTCTGGTATCATCTCCCCGTCCTGTATGGCCGTCCTCTCCTGTCCCTCAGCCCGCAAGCACGGTAGCCTAATCGCGGTTTCCGGGTCCTCCTCATCGTCCTGGCCCTTGCTTGGTCTTGCCTTTCGTTGCTCGCGTTCAGTTTGCGCCATGATAAGTTCCATACTAGCCTCCCACAGTAGAAGCCCTTGTTGCGCACTCTAAAGCCAGATCTTACGCCACAGCCCCAAATAGACTGTGAATCACATACGCCTTCAAGTTTGCGGGCGCGACTACAATTTTTTTCGGCCCGTGCGTGTGGGCCCACTTTTGTCCTCCTCGATGCTATCCAACGACAGCAATCGACTCGTTGCGAGGTCGACTTCTGCTGAAGAGCCAGCCTGAGACTGAACCGAACTTCAGCATCCCTAAAATCTTCTAATAGCACATATTTACAGACAAAAGAGCTAGATACTAAATAAAAGCACCTACTGTATGTGAGGCCGATAAGGCAGAGAACTGGCAGAGACAGTGCAGAGACAGTGAATCCGTCGGCCCGGAGTGGACCGTTGTATCACGCTCCTAGGCCTCCCGTGCCATTCTGTATTGCCTCGACTTGTCCTCCCTGCCAAGCTCCCCACCTGACTTTTGTTCTGCCACTCATACTGTACCCCTCTACCTTAAGCTCGCTTCGCATAGGTACAAGTCCTTTGTATTAGAATACCTTTTTGTTCCCAAATAAACGGCATTCAGTTGCCACTATTTCCCCCTGTTCATTGTGTGATTGTCTCGGAAGTCCAAGCGGAAGTCAGGACCAAAGGACATCGCACTGGCAGAACATCGCTTTGTCTTCTCGTTGTATTGCTCTTGCTTGCTCTCGTTCTCAGGTTCACTCCAAGGGGCGTGGGAAGCTTCAGAATTGAAATCTCCCTGTCTGCAGCTGAACTTCCGAGTTAGAGTCTTGGTTACGAGACGCCAACTCGACTCCGATGGCATCGACTCGAGGCAAAACATTAGTGAAGTAGGCATCCGAGTTCCTGGTCTTCAGATTACCTAGTAACCCAGAATACGGCAACAAACTGGCAATAACGGACGAAACAGGAAACTTTTTTGTCAGTGCTGATGACTCCATCCTGTGGCTACTACGTATAACTTACTAGTAGGAGATCACCATTCCAGTGGAAGATGATTCGCGCGCGCCTCTACACTAACTGGAGTAGTATTCGACGCAGGTTGTCCTCGATGAAATGGAGCCAGCGATCGCACGGTAACATCAGCGATTGTCCATACTTTTAACTTTGGTCTGTTGGTCTGGAATGTATCGACATTAATCTGCGTGTCTGGCCTTGTGTGAAACCCGAACGGACGGCCGCCGGGGCCATGCATTCTCAACTCAATTGAGTCAATTCGGTGGGTGATTGCGTCGGCATCGTTCTCGCTTCCCTAGGCCTCTGCCAGACCTCAGGTGCGTGGTGGCCTCATCAATCCGCTCTCCTTGACTCTGGCAGCCGAGTGGCGCTATGATATAATCACCGACGAGTCATTGTCCTTACTGCCACGCGGCCCTCGCCGGGCGCCGTATCAATACCGACAATATCATAGGCTGGAAAATCGAATTCCCTCTGTTTTCCTCCTCGACCTCCCCTCGACCCTCCGTCTTGCGCGCTCTCACAGACAATTATGCACACAATTCTACTTGTCTTCATTTCGCTTTTGGGCATATATCTACTCCAGATCGTGTTGGAATTCCGGAAGATCATCCGCAACGTAGGGTACGTAACCCCTACGGCTTTGAGACGTAACCTAGAGACACCTAGGCAGATACTTCCCGGGTCCTCGCCTCCTTTTCGACCACGAGAGGTTTCTAATCTGGGCAATTGGGAGAGTACTGCCACCAATTCCGTATGTGAGTCGAGGAGATTCATGGATACTCAGGACGAAGCACCAAGGTAAGGACGCGCCGCCTGTGGATGAGATCCTTGTGCGAGTCATAATCTTACATAGATTTCGCCGCTGCTGGAAAGGACGCCATGGCTATGGTGAGTACTGCATATTCGGAGAGATGGAAGTCAAGGACGATAGACTGTCAGGTCACCATGATCCCATGGCCGACTGCTGTCATTTACCTTGCGGACGCAGCGGTCATCAAAGTAAGGGACGCTCCGCCCCGAAATGGATGTACCTGATCTTTGGTTTGTGATTTGCAGGAGGTGACGACTTTTCGTGCCAAGTTTCCCAAACCCATCGACATATATAAGGCGCTGTCGGTTTTTGGAGGCAACATCGTTGCGTCAGAAGGGGAAGATTGGAAAAGGTATCGAGCAATCTCCGCTCCAGCATTCTCGGAGGTATGTGCCTACTGTCTTCGAAGTCACCGTTCTCTTGACGCGATATATAGAGAAATACTCGTCTGGTGTGGGACGAGACCATCCGCATCATGTTCGATCTGTTCGACAATGTCTGGGGAGACAGTCCCGAAATCGTGTTGGATCACTGCGTAGATATTACTCTTCCGGTAGGTCATGTGCGTAACCTCCCGTGCGATCTAATGTCTCCGTTAGATTGCTCTTTTTGTCGTCGGTGTGGCAGGTAACTTAGTACAGTATTTTGCTCAGCCGTTGCATTCTCATGTATGCACCAGGGTTCGGCCGCCGGGTCACGTGGACTTCAGACTTGACCGTTCCCCCCGGCCACCAGATGACATTTAAGGATGCACTTCACATCGTGTCTTCAAATCTGATCTTAAAAATGGGTATTCCTAACTGGGCAATGAAACTGACTGAGCACACAAGGAGGGTGAACCTGGCATTTGATGAGCTGAGGGTTCGTCCTAACTAGGTATCTGTTATGTCTCCACAGCTGATGCGGCGGACAGCAATATATGGTAGAAATGGTGCATGCTCGTAGAAGCGCCGAGACAAAAGAAGAGCGTCACGATCTGTTTAGTGGGCTTCTGGACGCGGCGCACGACAATCCAGATGGCAGCGTTGCCATAACTGAGCAAGAACTCATTGGTAAGTGCCAATTGTTGTACCGTATCGCGCTCACGAAGAAGGTTCTCACTCGCCATCGCAGGCAATATGTTCATCTTCCTCTTCGCTGGACACGAGGTAGGACCACACCATTCCACCGATGGTGCGACTGGGAACCGACCCTTTATATCAGACGACAGCCCATGCACTTTGTTTCACTTTCGCCTTACTTGCCCTTTACCCCGATGAGCAAGAGCGCTTGTATCAGCAAATCAAGGAAATATTGGTCGACACAAATGGGACGCCTGTATGGTCCATCAGATCAGGAATCGAGCTCACAGAAGAACTGATTTTGCACAGACATATGAAGACATAAACCGGTTCACGCTCTCCATGGCGTAAGTTCTCCAATCGTCTGTCAGAACGCGAGTTCTCATCCGCCGGGGCCCGAAGCGTCTTAAATGAATCGCTTAGGATGTTGTGAGTGGATATTTCAATTAGGCTCTGAAGCAAGGCTGACCGCGCATCTCAGCCCGCCAGTACGTCACATCATATGAGTCGCGGTTCTAAGCCGATGATGGCCCGTGTGATCTCAGGTGTCGACATTCCCCAAACATGCTGCGGAAGATACCAGCTTGACGGTGGGTACTGCTGACGGCGGAGAGACAACATTCCCTGTCCCTTCGGGAACACGGGTCAGATTGCATGTGCCCGGCCTGCATTATAACCGTATGCAGAGCCTCCTTCCATCCCAAGGACTGATTTTTACCAAAGTATTGCAGCGAAGTATTGGAAGGACCCCCACACATTCCGGCCAGAGAGATTCCTCGAGGAGTGGCCGAGGAACGCGTTCTTACCGTTTAGCTCAGGTAGGTTTGATCCCGTCATAATAACTTGTCGTGCGTCATGACTTCGTTTGCAGGTGCCAGGGGGTGCCTCGGGAAACGGTGCGAGCAAACTTGGTCGTTGATGACGTGGTGAAGTACTTATACGCATTTCTTTCAGATTCTTTGAAACAGAGAGCATAGCAGCTGTCACGATGATGATATCGAGGTATAGAGTTGAGGTCAAAGAAGAGCCCGAATTTCTCGGTGAGACATTCGAACAACGTTATGCGCGTATAACGGCCTATGACCAAAAGGTGACTATCACGTGAGTACAGTGGTGTTCCCATCCTCCCGTCCACCAGTGCCTGAGTTTTCTTTCAGCCCCCGCCGCGTGCCGTTGGTATTCAAGAGGCGATAATCATCATTTCATCCGTGCGAATCGCAGTAGTTATCGAGTCGAGGTTAACTAGAGAGAATCAATGCTCTTGAACGAAAGACACCCTGAGCACGCATTGTGGAGCGCGGACTAACCCCTCGCCACTACCACAATTTCCGAAAATCTGAAACAAGTATTTAACTAGATGGCTGGCCGTAAGGAGCTCTCTAATGATCGACCCTGTGCGTGGTCGACGTTTCGTAGGTAGCCATACGGGTCTTGAGACCCTCGTTCTCATGATGAGATGAGAAATTGAGAATGGACATCAACAGCCTTACGCGCGCTTAGAGTGCGAAACCTTGTTGCTCATCAGGCGCGAGCTTATCGAGTTTGCTCCCATGGTACTGATTATGGGGCTTCTTGACCCATCGTGTCAAAACTCAAAGACCGTGCGCTTTCCTAGGTCACGGTTGGGGCCCTTGGGGGACCGAAGTCTGATTCTCTTGTGCCATGCTATTGCTCAGGCTATTTCTTTTTTTAGACCATACATGAGTTCCCGTCTTGAAATTGCAACGGGCTTGTGCGGGCTCGGGCCATTGAGCGGTCCCAACTGAAGTATGGCAAGTAGTCGATAACCTTGACCTCCGAAAAAAAAGAATCCATGGCCGGCCCGGGGACCGGTGCGTAGGAATGACACACAAAGTGAAGCTGCATGGTGTCCTCGTGTCTCTACTCTCGAGCTCATGTATGTCCCTCATGCAAGTCATGCTTTACCTTCATATTCTCTTTGTGTCCCATAACATCCTGAGCACCGACTGAGCTCTGTATGCACCCATGGGAAACCTCTGTTCCAGTACTTCTGCCGGCTCTTCGCACCCTTCGAGAAGCCGCGTTCCCCAGCAACCTCCATCCCGTGGACGAGCGCCTGGACCTCAACAGGATTTGTCTCAGTCTGTGTCGCCTCAGGGACGCAATGCGACGCACGAGCCAACCCCACCTGGTGGATCCGTCCCTGCACCTGTTCCATCTCAGTCCGGTGGAAAAGCGTCTCAGTCACTCTCGACCAAACCCAGTAGATCGAGGTCTATGTCTTCCCCGCACTATCCATCCAAGTCAAATTCCCGGCACCAGTCATATGATAGCGCACGGATGGCGCCTCTGCCAGTCTCCAGCGGAGAAACGTCCCAGAAACCGTTACTTAAGTCCGGTAGAACAAGGATTATGTCCTCCCCGCACAATGTGTCCGGGTGCGTATATATCATACGGTGGCGCAAGAAATGGGCCGTCGCTAATTCTCGGCGCGGTGTCTTCATCCTCACTCAGGCGGGGGCAGAGTCAGGCCGCCATGAGAGGTAACAATACCAGGACATTCCCTTCGACAGTGCGGGAGGTGCTCCCCGACGGGTTCAGGTATGCGCTCTGATCCGGAACACTCTCGAATAACCACCACAATTGTCCATAGGTTCAGAGTCCTTGTCCTAGGCAAGGTGAGCGCTAATGCATGGCACACCTCGGGGTTAAATTAACATCTGCTGTTGCAACAGAGTCAGTCCGGAAAATCCTCACTCATCAACGCTGTCTTCAATGTCGCTATGGCTGTGAGTACTTTTTAATACCTCAACCCAGTTTCTCTGATCGAATACTTCTATTAAAAAAGGCGGCACCAGCACCAGGAAGTCAACACGGTAACGCCGATATCAATGTCGGCTTTTCTCCGGCCAACAATCGTTACCTCGTTGTCCACGAGTATTCTGGATTCGAGTCCGGAGATGCTCAGAGTCTGCAGACTATCCGGGACTTCATCTCGTACCGTACTGATGCGGACCGTTCAGCTTCGGAGAGACTTCATGCCATCTGGTAGATTGGAAATTGTCATCTGTCGTTTCTATGTGACTGATAAAGGCAACTCCTTAGGATATGTGTTCCCATTTCTGATGCCATCGAGAAAGGGCTGGGGGACGGAGTGAAAGATATTTTTGGTGTGAAAAAAGGTCGGTGTGCTTAAGAATTATAGTATCCGTATATGGAACTCACACGGGGCTTAGTACCTACCTTGATTGTGTTCACTAAATTTGACCTGTTGGTCTCTCGAGTTCAATTTGATGTTACACGGGGCGAACAGCCGAGTGCCAAGGCACGTGCGACGTACGAAGGCTTGTGTAGCTCCCTGTTCCATAAGGATTCTAAGGACGTGCCAGCAGTGACTTTTTCTGGTATTTTTTCTTCTGTATATGTCCCACATAAGACCATCTAATGCCCCCCATCGTTTATCTCTATAGAGAAACCAGCACATAGAGACCTAATTAGCGAACTGACTTCGACTACTCACGCGATCATCAAGGCAGATTCGCAAGATCTTATTAGTCGTCCTTCCTCATCGTCTCAAGTACTACCGAGTCCGCCGATAACCCCTACACTTCTTGCATGGTCCATAGCACAGAGGGTAAACCATGATGTCATCATCCAAGCTTCCATCGAGCACGTACTATCATCCTCATTCTCGAAAATAATTACCTGATCCCATTCTCCAGGGTTGGTCGAAGTCGTGAGTAATATATGTCCGCCAGAGTACCATCCGACATATTCCCTCGCATGCGTAGGATATTGGCGTAGCCTTGGAACCAGTCAAGACTTTAATGATCAGGCCTTGGCAAGCTGCGTGAATGTGATCCACGAAGATATTATCAACGTCTGGAACTTTGATGATAAGGAAGGGGTCAGCGCCTTCTTTCCTGAGTTCCGTATCATGTGCTGAGAAAGGAATCAGTACCTGTTGAGCAGAGACTTCATGGCAAGGATGTCTCATCTTGTTGGGGACCTAGCTGGGCCGTCTGCTATCTCGTGAGTGCAGCCAGACAAACTCGAGACCGCACGTTGAAGACAGACCCCAAACAGTCCTGACTTGAATGGGACCGTGGTGTCCATGGCCCAATGGATGAACGGTCCGTACCAAAACAAGAAGTGAACATGTTCTTTGCCTTTTATATATATATCAATCTCGCCTAATCTCCTTTTCTCAGTAACAGGAACATCCGCTGTATCATGGCCTATATCGTAGACCTTACAGTCATCCTATATAGGCTTTTTTCGTCCGCTCGCAGTGTCTCCGGAACGGAAGTGCAGTCGGCTGTGAAAGACTTCGCTAAGAGTAGTGTTAGGAGCCAAATCCACGATCATATCCGGAGCTTTATCACGCAGATCCCCTTCACTTATCAGAATAAGGACACTATAATGGAGGTGATTATTGACTTGATTAAGCAAAATTGTGTACGGTCCTCTAGTAGTTGAATAGCTCCAATGCCATACACCGTTATTCTTCGACGCGTGTGGCCTTAACAATCAAGAAATCCCAAAATGCTTTTCACGCGCAATCCGTATTTGCGTCTCTCAAATTGGGGATTAAAACAAATGATGAACGAACATGAACACTATGTGCCGCTACTAGTACAGTCGGTGCAACTGCCCTGCCCACTGGAGACTCGGACGACAAGGGACAAACTAAGGGAACGATTGCCGCCTTTGGTCCTCAGCTATGCCTTCGTTGTTGGTTTACGGTGCCGTCGGCCAGCGCTTGATGATAGTGTAGAAAAGTATATCCCTCATGATACATAATACAGTACCATCACATAATTGCTTGGCGGACTTGAACTGCTCTCATACCCGTTTTCCGCAGGCTTTTCCATCTGATCGAGGAACATATATCGCATATCACCGTATACAAAGATATTATTAACGTGTTTCGAGACATCTAGCACTCGATCATGTACTCTCATTCGCCATCTGTCCCGTCTTTTTTTATTGTAAATTTAAACCATTATATCCCGGAATCCTGCGAATGTGGAAAGAATATCGTTTGTCTGAGAGCTATATCGGGATTGTGTCTACGCGAAATACATACATGCCATTTCAACCATTTCCTGACCCGGAGGGGGGAACACAAAATTGTTTGATCAAGTCGATGATTTCGTCCAAAACCAAATCCTTTTGTGGCTGTTGCACAGAGAACTTCATCGTGGATGTCTCTGTAATAAAGCTCCGGATATCGTTGTGGATCGCAACTCTGTCCCTAGACTTGGCGTGCCTCTCGAGGACCTGCTGGGCGTGGTTTGGTGACATATCCCCGGCGGCTATCCTAAAGATGCCATCCAGGATGACCGTGAGATCTACAATGTAGCCCATCACGCAACGGACATTCTCCTGGCTAGTAGACAAAGGGTCAACCTAGATCGTGAGAACAAGAGCGCTTCCTTACCTGCCTGTGTACAGGTCGTTGACCCAATTTGCATAACCGCCCCCACCTCTAGTCGGGTCCGAACTATTTGGAAGTCGTGGCTGAGGATCCACTTGATCTCACAGAGGCTCCGCTCACCCCGATGTTCCATTGGTAGTCACAGCCAGGTCTTTGATGAGGTGAGACATCCTCGCTTTGAATTTCTCGCTCGAGAGATACTAATCTCAGTCAGTACCTGGGACAGATGACGACAGAGGAAATCCGAACCCTGGTCTTGTCATTCATATTCCAGATCTCAACAACATCGACATGAATAATGTTCACGCAGGTCTTGAGTGTTCGATCGGCAAAATCGAGACTAGACCATAGGTTACGCCAATATTCTGACATGGCAACGGCTGTGTTAGAATCCACTCGAGTCATCAAGTTTAGTGTGCTCACGGCTTCGTCCAACTCTAAGGAAAGAATACGATTAAAAGGTACGAGGATACACAATACCACGTACTCGATCGAGGCTCGAATGATGATGTCATGGTTTACTCGTAACGCCGCTGACCACGCCAGAGGTACAGTGCCAACTTGTTGCTCTTCCCCTTGTACGCCTGTCCGTGTGGTGGGTGTACGTGAATCTGTAATGAACCTATCTGTCGTCACTGTTAATTTGTCGATAAGATCATCGAATCTTGAATCCTCTGGACGATTGGCGAGGTCAGTTGATCCTTCCGTCTAGTACAAAGTGTATGGCAGATGAAGGTAAGTTACCCGAAATGATTTCTGCAGGCACATCCCTTGGATCTTTATGGAATAGGTGGCGACATGACTCTTCTATGCGTCCCCTTGCCCGAGTACGTTCATAATTGTGAGCTTCGCCACTGGGGTCGTCGAGACGAACTTGGGAGACCACCAGGTCAAATTTGGTGAACACGATGACCACTGGCACTGAAACTCACGCCGGTGGCGTTAATGAAGAATATAAGCATATGACCGCACTCACCGTTTGAGCCCAGAATCTCTTTGACTCCATCTCCGAGCCTCCCAGCGATAACGTCGGACGCTGGGATACATACCCTAAATCGGTTTTCATCAATAGTACTAGACATTAAACACCACAGAAATAGACTTCTCTACCAGACAGCATGTAATCTTTCAGACGGTAAGCAGCTTGGGTCAGTGCGGTGTGAGATGAAGTCCCGGATCGTCCGCAAGTCTTGCGAATCACTAGCCTGAGAATCCAAACCGGAACACTCATGGACAATGAGGTAACGGTTATCTTGTGGACCAAACTCGGCGTTGATATCGGCTCTCCCAGATGTTCTTTCCGGTGCCGCCTTGCATCCATTGCAATCATGTAGGTGACGTAGAAATACTAGCATGAAAACGCACCGTCACATCCACTTTGAAGACGGCTTTGACGAGTGACGATTTCCCGGAGCCGCTCTATTGTAAAATCAAGATCAAATTTTGACAGACACACGCCCGAGTGTAGCACGTGTGTACCTTCCCTACAACGAGAATACGGAATCTACGGAGTATATATGAGTTATGAGGTACGAGATAGTATCGAAGGTCATACTTGACGTCTTCGGAGAGCACTTGCCGCACTGTCGAATTGAGCGGCCGACGGGCGGCTGGACGTTTGGAAGATGCCTTTGAGGGCCCTTACCATTGTCAGTGAGATACGCAGATCAGCCATAGTCGCGCTCATTGGTGAACCGGGGCCCGTACCAGATTGGGCAACGGGTGATTTTGCCCCGGACCCTTGGGACATTAAAGTCGGCCAGTCTTCGTCCACCTTCTGTGGAGCAGACTCGACCGTAGAAACAGGTGACTTCGCCGTGGCCCAGGCAGACCTCTGGGACGTAAAGGCGGCCGGTCATCATCTTTCATGGGTTGTACTTTCCGTGAAGCAGACTCACCGTGGGTTGTTTATACGAAGATGCTCCTCCAACTTGGGGCGACTCGTGCGCTTGGTTTGTACCGCTCTGCTGGGAGTGGAGTCTAGACGCTGTCCGTGCGACCGGTGGCCCGGCCTGCTCTCGCGATGTCGGTCCTCTGTCGTCCAAGTTGGTTGTGGGTCGTCTGTACGAAGACGTTCCTCCAACTTGGTCAGGTGATTCGTGTGCTGGCCTTGTAGCGCTCTGCTGGGATGGGAGCCTAGATACCGCCCGTGCGACTGGTGGCACGACCCACTCTTGCAATGCTGGTCCTCTGTCGTCCACGTTGGTCATGGATCGTTCATGCAAAGACGCTCCTCCAACTTGGGGTGACTTGCGCGCTGGTTTTGTACCGCCCTGCTGGGACAGGTGTCTAGATATTTCCCGTGCGATCGGTGGTACGACCTGATCTTGCGATATTAATCCTCTGTCGTCCAAGTTAGTCGTGGGTCGTACATATAAGGACGCTCCTCCAACTTGGTTGGGTAATTCGTGTGTTGGCTTTGTACCATTCTGCTGGGACGGGAGCCTAGATACTGCCCGCGCGACCGGTAGTACGACCCGCTCTTGAGATGTTGGTCCTCTGTCATCCAAATTGGTCGTGGGCTGTTCATACGAAGATGTCCCTCCGACTCGGGATGACTCGCGTGCTGGCTTTGCGCCGTTCTGCTGGGACGGAAGCCTAGATACTGCCCGCGCGACTGGTGGCACGACCCGCTCTTGCATTGTTAGTCCTTTCTCGTCCACGTTGGTCGTGAGCCGTTCATACGGAGACGCTCCACTAACTTGGGGTGACTTACGTGCTGGCTTTGCAACACTCTGCTGGGACGGGTGTCTAGATACTGCCTGCGCGACCGGCGGCGGTACGGCTTTCTCTTGCAATGTTGTTCCTCTGTTGTCCACCAAGTTAGTCATGGGTCATTCATACAAAGACGCTCCTCCAAATTGGGGTGACTCGTGTACTGACTTTGTACCGTTCTTCTGGGACGGGAGTCTAGATACTGCCGATGGCACGACCTGCTCTGGCAATATTGGTCCTTTGTCACCTAAGTCGGTCGTGGGTCGTTCATACGAAGACGCTCCTCCAACTTGGGGTGACCCGCGCGCTGGCTTTGCGACATTCTGCTGGGACGAGTGTCTAGATATCGCTGTGTCCTCAAATACGACCTTCTCTTGCAACATTGGTCCTTTGTCGATCGTGGGTTGTTCATTCGAAGGCACCTGGGGTGACTTGCCCGCTGGCTTTGGGCTACTCTGCCGGGGTGAGGGTGTAGGTACTTCTTGACCTTTTGACGTTGCAGCTCTTTCGTCGGCTTGAGGTTTGCTGTTACAACACCCCATGTGATGACGCAAAGATTTGGTGGAAGCTGCAGCAGACAATTTCTGAACTGCACACTATAAAGAACCCGTGTCTATATATGAACTGACACGGGGATTCCGCACGCTGCGAGTTCAAGAACAGAGTTTGGATGCGGGCATGCGTATTCCACGTGCGGTGCGTGCATAGTCGTTAACGTTAACACCTGATGGAGGCCTGATGCCGCCAACTCAAACCCCTAGCACGTCACATGACGTCACGCGACCCTAGAACATTTACAGCAATCGCACTCAAATCGCACATCCTTCCAGCCCCGCAGAGAGAAGGGAGTCCAAAGTGGTGTCTGGCGGTTTTGTCGGGGCAGTGCCGCCGCAGTGGCAATGACTGGCGGTGCGACAATTTGCCCCGGAAGGCCGGTTGCCGGGTCTCGGTCCAATTGCTAGTCCGGGGCAATTGGTCCGGGGCGCGGGAAGGACTAATAAATACTTTCACCTTCGGTAATGATTGACCTCTCCTCGCCGTTTTACAGCTCCCCCTTGCACCGCAAAGTGCATTTGCGCATGGTGCCGAGATATGAATAGTACGCCTAGCGTAACTCCTGGTGGTACTACCACGAGTGGTTTTGACAGCCTTATACCCCACTGTCTGCTGCCACAACCTACGCCCACAAACCCTCAACTGGCCCCTCTTTTATCGTCGATTTGCGCAGATATTCGCTGGGAAATGGTCTAGGCTCCAGCGGGTTATGTGTAGGTAAGATGGAAGTGGGAGTCCGTCTCCGTTGCAAGGTCTACATTACCTGTACAATCTTGTGAAATAGATCAGGATTCAGGGGGCAACCAGTTTCTCCCTTTGTCTTTGGGTCTCTTCATGTTGGTAAGGAAGAATAAAAAAAAGAAGGCACTGCCAATGGCGCTGCAACGGAAAACCAACGTCATGCATCATCTGTTACTAGAAAAGGATGAAAAGGATGTCGGAAGTGGACCAAAGCCCACAGCGCTCACCATTGGCAGCTAGCAATCGCGTGGTCCGCGTGATCTGTCATCATCTGTGACATGTGGTAGCGGTTATAATGTTCAAGTTGTCAAAAATGGCCTTGTTGATGAAATGCTTTTGGAACCAACCCTACTCCACTGGGCGGCCGACGAATACAGAACGCTGGTTATTCAAGTTATCATTGACACGTGCTCTTTATTACTCTGATGCTCACCAATGGGCGGCTAAATTCGAGAGATCTTATCGGTGCGCATGCTATCCACTTGGCAAGAACAGCCAACTTCGCTCGAGGCATCCGTATACGTTTGGACTAGGGACCCATCTGTTCGCAAAATCCCTGCGCTAGTACTGATGGGATGAGGCCAAACCTGTTACGGTATCATCCACGTTGAATGGGGTCAGGTAGCTCATCATCGGTGTGTGATCGATGCATGGGAACACTGCGTGCTTGCACCGCCATGAGGTCTACAGCAACGCATGCCAGGCTCGAACTTCCTCGTTCCCCTCACGCCCCGTACCCCACGCCCCAGTCAACATTTCAGCCCTTTCAGCTGTCAACATTGTGATGTCCGGATACCCGGAGAACGTAGCAGACCCAGAACTAGGAGAATCGGTACCCTTAGGTGGGTGTTAGGTTGATACTTATCCGAATGTATACTGATGGCCCTAAAGATGATCTGGGGGGAGAGGCGCAGTCGGAGACACTCGAAGGTTCGTCTCATCATAGTGCACATCCTGCATCACCAGGCGAGATCTGACGTGTGGTTCGCTATAAATTTTAGACTCAGGAGGGGGGGAATCAGGCAATCCCTCTTCGGAAGGACCATTTCCTCCGAGGTCTCACGAAGAGCGTAGGGATTTCGACGATGGTGCCAATGTCCTCTGGACTCTCTATGGCAAAGAGGCTAAAACCCACGACGAAGCCCGGTTTGAACGTCTAGCAGCGGATATGGATGGAATCCCTACATTTGTGCGTGTCCGTTGTTGTATTCATCAGACTCGAACTTATTCACGAGTATTTCGACAGGCTGGCTTGTTTGCTGCAGTTTTGACTTCATTCCTCGTCCAGAGTATCCAGAATTTACAAACCAATCCCATGGAGCAATCGGCATATTACCAGCAGCAGTCGGTCGCAATGCTGGCCCAGATCTCACACCAGATCGCATCTATTACCCCACAGGTTCCCGTCGCACCTACCCCCCCACCCTACCCGGCGTTCCACCCATCAAGTTCTGCCGTCCGGGTGAACATTTATTGGGTCACCGGTCTCGTATGCAGTTTGTCAGCAGCACTCCTCGCAACTGTCGTTCAACAGTGGGTCCGTTCCTACATGCAGGTCTTCCAGCAGTACGATCACCCTTTGAAGAGAGCGCGATTCCGACAATTTTTTTTCGAGGGTGCCGACGGAATGCGGACCTTGGCGGGAGCAGTCCAAAGGTTGATTCAGCTCTCGCTTTTCTGTTTTTTTTTGGGCCTTGGCGACTCAATGTTAAACACCAACACGACCGTTGGCGTGACCACCATCATTCCCATATGTGTCTGTGGGTCTCTCTACTTGTACAGTGTATCGGCACCCCTCAGGAACCTGCAATCACCTCACCAGAACCTCTTCTCGCGTTTGATATTCTTTCTGATGCAGAAGTTCCCGAGACCCTATTTTTTTGACGTCCGCTTACTTCGCAACAAGTGTACGCCCATGAGCATTGAAGAATACCAAGAAGAGCTCGTGATGGAAGAGATCGAACGCAAAAAGCGCGACGTACGCGCCATCCAATGGTTGGTCGGTAACACTGCGGCGACTGGAGAGATGGAACCCCTCGTGTTGGCGATCCCTGGTGCTTTCAACACGGAATGGGGCAGAGAAGTGTGGGAGGACGTCTCTTCTCAGGGGCCCTCTGACCCCACGTCGGACTCCCAACAAAATCGTTCCCCTACCGGTCGAGTCTCGCTCAAGCACCACCCTTCACAATTCCTAGAAGGAACCGCAGTCGGTGCCATCTGTCGATGCGTACGTTACCTTTGCGAGACCTGCAGCAATCGCAGCTATTTCCCAAACGAGGAGGCCAGACGTAGGCGCATGCGCGCGTGTGTCGAGGCCGCGGCGTCACTTGTATGCTGCATCAATTTTCGATTGGAGTGGTTGGGAGAAGGAGAAGTTGGCAAGTTGGTCAGCGAAATAGGCCAAATCGACCATCTCAACCAGTTACCGACGACCACATCTGATCCATCGTTCATCGTACGCTGGACATGTCTTTCACTCGTGACCATTCAGCGGATACTGGGCGGAAACCGGCTGGCGGTGCTCGCCAGGTACGCGTTGAACGGACTAGCACGCTTTCAATCGGAGTACGGACAACCAGACGATACGGCATGGAGAAGCGCTCAAAAAATCGAAGAATGTCTCGAGACAGCATGGGAGCGCGTTGAGGAACTCCGTCAAGCATTTGAGCCCTTGGCTCAGCAGAGGACTAGGGAGCAAGTCGAAGAAATCCTACGGAACCACGAATCGCAGATTTCGGAGTTGGAGCGCATTAAAGCCGACGCCGACCGCCTGGAGGAGGTCGACTGGCGGATCTCTCTCTACCAAGACGCAATGGACGAAGATACTTACAGGTTGATGCGGCAACTCCCCGGTGTATCATTCGACGAGCGACACCGATCTGATTCCTTCCTGATAAGCGATATTTTCAGTGTGCCGGTCGCAGGTAGCTTCCCACGAATCCCACCCACCCGGGCCACCCCCCAATTGACATTCCCGGGACAGCAAGTTAAAATGTTGGCCAGACTTGGCCAAAAGCTTCGTGAAGTCCTGGATGGGCAGGTCGCCGATGGACACAATGAGGTTCTTGAAAGCCTGAAATCCGTCGACCAAGTTCCTGTCTCGCTGCGCCGACGCGATGGCTCGATGAAACGGCAACTATGGCGTCTGCAAGATATACGTGACGGCAGTGGTCTTGGGTTTACCGTCGAACTATTCTTCCTCTCCCTCAAACAACTCTTATCGGTACCTTCATTGCATGAATCGAATAGCGTCTTCTACATCGGCGCCTTCAAAATTATCACGTCCCACTGGGAGGATACAAGGGAATCGCTCGGGACGCAACATATCTTGCTCAATATCATTTGCGACCTGATCATCCGCGACCGTGGCGTTTTCTCGAATTTTTCATATCCAGAGTCTATCACGACCATGCTCCTCGACATGGTAGGAAATATGCTTGAAGGGTATGTAGGCCCAGACGAACATATTCGCAGTGCTGAGCAGGAGATTGAGGGCGTTGACTCGAGAATTTGCACGGACATGGGACTGCGGAGCAGGGCATTGGCAGCTATTCCACGGTCCCGTCGGTCCCGTGCCAGTGGCCACTTTGCAGATGTTGTCATCGACAGGCATGAGCACGAGAATTCCCCTCTTCTGACGCCTGCAAGTCAGGAATATCAGAATCACTGGCACGCGTAACACTGCACAGTGTAATGATTTACTTATTAGAACCGTATTCTTGACTACAAACGATTGTCGTAGGAAAAGGCCTCGGCGTGAGTGGCCGAAAGACTTCAATAGCCAATACAGTATTCTAAAATCGGTCGAAAGGATCGTTTCGGATGTTGCTGTCAGGCCCAGAGCCATATTAGTATACTCGTACTAGATGCCGTTCTCGACCATCACGCCTACTAGAGGGCTTGATGAACTGGGGTTTGATGGCTTCTGAAGGCGAAGTTAACTTCGAATTTGAGAGCCGAACGTGTGTAGCATTGTGAGTTGGATTGTGATTACAATCATACGCTAGTATCCGGCGCTTCGAGTCTATCCATGCTATGGCCACCCGTTACGTGTTAAGTGAAGACCGGCCACCTTCGAGTCAATGACCCGACCTGGATGTGACAAGTCGGCGAGGTGCTGTTTGGAGCTGTTCTTGATGCTTGCTGATGCATGGGAAACGGACATAAGTCGGTGATTCTCTCTAAGATCAAGTCCCTCTGTGGCACCGATAACAGTGTACAGTAGTGTAGCGTTGCTAAAGAAGTGACAGACTGACTAAATATACATGCAAGTGGCATAGCCGCATACAGCTATCCTAACCAAGTCACGGTGCCCAGCTGAGGAGCCCGTCCATTATAATTACTGAGAACCGGACGAAAACCAAAAAAAAATGAGTCACTCCCAATCGAATCGAAGAGGATATCCGTCTGGCACCATCATCGGTGATCAAACAACCCTTCCGTTTCCTCTGTATGGCGCTCGCAAGGGTGAACTTGAACTAGTCGGGCCCGCAACTTCCAACATGTCACTGTAGATGGAACGGTGGATGTGGGCGAATAAGGACGAGGGTATTGACAACTCACATTGGACGATTAATGGGCAACAACGGCTGAGTAATCTCCTCATCTTCTTCAGGGTATGGGTGTCTTGGGAAAACCTGTAGTCTGTTCTTGCCACGCAAATAGTCTATCCGCAGGATGCCACCACATATCGCGTCCCCGGTTTTCGCCCGATCCAAGAAGGCATATTCAACTTGGCTTCGAATATCCTCGTTTAACGCGGCCCACTGGCGTTGACTGGAGGGTTTTCGCAAGTCGACGTCGATTGCTTTTAACACATCCCCAACCATGACACCGGTCCCAGATTCCTTATCCGATGCTCGCACTTCGATGTTTTGTGGGAGGCTTTGCTCGTTTTCGAGGATCAATACGTGGACAGGGGGATAAACTGCTGAGGAGAAATACTCTTCGGTAGGCAGTCCAAAGTCATGGTCTGGGGGTTGAATAATGTCGAACTTGAGGAGGTATTTCCCGAGAGCGGGATGAATAATGAGGGGGAGTGCTTCGTCCTTGGGCAAGAATCAGTTAGCTGCATGTCACCAAACTATGTGAGGAGACCCATACGCTGACGGGGGCTTGCGCATAGAAAGTCATCTTCTCCTCTTCGGGAACCCCTTCATCCTCGTCCACCAAGAGCGCAACTAGTATGAACCAATGAACACTGCTTGGCAAGGGGTACCGGCTATCTAACACGTACCGCCTCTGTCACTCTGCACAGGAATTTCGTTTTGACGCAAAAAGTCCACTACTGCGTCCGCAGTCAGAACGTCCTGTCGTTGGGTCTAGCGCCATATCGTAGCTAGGAAATGGCATTTGTGCGCACCACCCCTTCGATCATCTTTAGGTCATCTTCGTGGGCAAGAGCCAGCTCCTGGTCTGGACGTTGCTAGGGGGGATTGGAGAGGTACTTGTAATGCATTATGCCTGGGCTCACTTCTGTGATATAGTCCAGAATTCCGACGAGTGGGTCACGATACTGAAAAAACTGTCAATCCAGTCGCCGCGTTCGACAGATGGCATATCTACCTCTGGTATAGTTAGTTCTCGGAAGGGCTCAATCGACGATTCCGGTTCAAGATCGGGATTGTCTGGACGAGGCTCCGCAGCGGCTGTCAACGTTTTGAAACCGAGAATACGTCTCGCACGAAATCCCCTGATGAAAACGCAATGTGATTTCACGACATTCTACTCTCCTTGGTCAGTGCGGGAGAAAACGCAGACAGGTCCGGCGCACCTGTGTTGATTCGTTGTTGTGAGGTTGATTTGTAAGGTTCCATTGAAACCCGGCGCTTCCAGCCTGAGAGGCCACGCTAAGTTTTATCTCCGGATCCCACGAATTAACGAATGCGGCCATCGCCCACGACGAAGTCAAGTCACAGCCAGTGACAAAGATAATATCCTCCAACCGGACGTCAAGGTTGTTGATAATCGCAAACTCTAGCCAGCTATCGCAATGCTTGTGGATATACGTTTCAAAGGTTTTGGTGCGAATAGCGTCTACGCTATCGGCATTGAAGGGGAGGGATAGAAAGGCACCCTTGTTTCCTCTGCATCTGAATGAAGCACTCGCAGCTTCACCTGGATCGCTGAAACCATCTATTGTATAAGAATAAGGTTGCGCTGAGTAGACTTATCACATACGCTGCCTGATGCCTACCTCCACGATCCATGGTCACCGTGTTTGAGCAGTAGTCCCCGTGGCTTAAATTTAGCGCGCGGATGTTATTAAATGGCCCCATGTTAAGGGGCACATATCCTTCTGGAATACCGTACACTTGTGCATTGTCATCGGCCGGAAGTAACGCGTTGAACATGCGAAGGAATTGGCCCTGCTTCACATATCCGACGTCGCCGACTTGGACACGATCATACAGCCGGGCAGGGTCTGGCACCCACAGAGCGTGACCATGATAAAGATTTGCAAGTTGATCGCGATAAGTGTCGTAGGAGGTCATGAGGAAAGAAAGAAGATGAGAGATGCACTGAACGCATGGATTGCGTTTGCGCGCTATTATACTAGTAGCACCGCCTGCAGCTAGTATACCGATTTGGCCACAAAGCCAGTGAATGATCAGGGACGCGCGGGACGGCCAACACCGTCATTTTTAATTTCGTCAGGAAACCCAGTGAAAAAATACGAAGCCAACGCTTGCTGCATTAGCCTCAACCCCGTCGACAACAGATATCCCGCTGCACTCACCAAGTAAAGCCCCTCGTTTTCAATCCCCTATGGTCTGCCCACTCTCCGCCATCTCGTGCAAGCCCGCGCGATTCAAGCTCCTGATGCGCCAGTTGTCGCGTTCACCCGGGCCATCGAAGTGAAATGTGTACAGGCTGTGGGTGTGTCTTTCTAGATCGTGTCGGATGCTTTGTAGGCTTTGAAACCTACGCCTGCTGTCCCAATGACGACCATTTGCGTTGCGCTGCAGTTTGAGGTGAATAGACCAAGTAAACCCACCATTCCCGCGCCACGTTGCTAATTTCGTCAGCGACTAGCACGAGTTCGAGCATCAGAACCAGCGGTACACAGTGCAACGATCGACTTTTTGGAACTGTATTCTTGATCACAAACCATTTCTGTAGGAATAGGCCCCAGCATGACTGGGAGTTACTCAATAGCCTGAGCTACTGTAATACAGTATTCTACAATAAAATCGGTCAAAAAATTTATATCGTTTCGTAAGCTGCTATCATAGAGCCGTATCGTCGCCTTTTTCGACCATCAAATTTACTACAGTACTACTAGAGGGGTTTAATGAACTCGGCTTTGATGGCTTCTAAAGGCGAAATTAACTTGATTTGAGAGCCAAGCATGTGCAGCATTCTTGGCGGCATTGCGAGTTGGATAATCCTGATTGTTGGTCATACTAGTACTACTAGTACCTGCTCCGTCCATGCCAGTGCTCGCCAGTTCTGCCCGTTACACGTTTACAGGTAACTCGAAGGCTTGTTGTCTTTGAGTCAATGGTCGACCTGGATGAAGCGAGTAACGGCGAGGTGCTGTTTGGCAACGCGAAACGGGAAGTGTTGGTCGGGTCCATTCCTGCAGTGCAAAACAAATGGTCGCTGTTGGAACTGCCAGCGTAGATTTCAGGAGCTAGGAATGTTAGTTCAGCAACGAGATACTGTAAGACTCGGACACGATCTCCGAGCGAAAGAAGAAAGATACACCTAAAGCCTGTACACATTTCACTTCGAAGATGAACGACGTATCAAGACCCCGAAAGATGAATCTGCGCTTAGGTTTTGCACTGGATGATGGGAGTGAGTGGATTATAGAAGATTGAGACGAGGGGCTGTACCGTGACTTGGTACGGTGGGATATTTAGAGGGTGCCGATGGGATCATGATTGGGGCCATTGCGGTGGACGAGCAAGTTTCGCATTGTATTTCTCCACCTCCTGTCGCCTGAGGCGAGCATGCGTGCCTTTGTTATTGTAGAAACTCGGTCGAGAACTGCAGGCGGCGCTCAGGCTAGCGCGCAAACACGATTTTGGTGGGCCTTCAGGACACCGCACTACATCCGAGTCTCACTCGTTTCTCCCTTTTTTTTTTTTAAAAAAAAAACCATTTTAATTAGCTTCTCCCTTTCTTTATCATGGCCTACTACAACACTTATCGCGATCAACTTGCAAGTCTTTACCATGGACACGCTTTGTGGGTGCCAGATCCTTCCGAATTGTATGAGTCATCGGGAAAACCCTACCCTGCTAATTAGTGTTAATTAGCACATAAGCGCCCATTTGCCGTGGTACGGGCCCCAGTTCATTAAGGAGCGCGACCATGGTTCAGGCTGATCCATATATCTCACTGACAACGATAAGAGCAGACTTCATTTCTCGGTAACTACACAAAGTCATGTACCTGTCAGTGGGCACTAGCACTTTACCTTTACCATTGTGGGCGTTGCTGTGACATATCGTCAGCTGCCGTCCAAGATGACCGCGAGAACTAAAATGTAGTTTATTGCACAACTTAGCTACTTATGAGCCACAGCTGGCACAACTCATCTTATTGGGGCTTGGGCTCGGATCGGGTCGCTTCGAAGTCGTGTGGCAGACGAGTAGTGTGGCTTCACTGAAGAGGAAACAGACTGACTTAATGCAAGGGATGGAGGAACTAATAGAGTGGACACCGTGCTACCCCGGGTCACGTCACACACGGTACCCAGCCGAGGAGCCCGTCCATTACAATTATTGAGATCGGACGAGATCAAAAGGTCATCATTCCCTCTCCAACTGAATCAAAGAGGGTATCCGACTAGCGTCATCTGTGATCAAACAGCCCTTCCTTTTCCTTTGTCTGATGCTCTCACAGGTGCACTAGACGGGCCCGCCATCTCCGTGTCACTGTAGATGGAACGGTGGATGTGGGCGAATAAGAACGAGGGTATTGACGACTCACATTGGACGATTAAAGGGCTGAGCAATCTCCTCTTCTTCTTCAGGGTACGGGTGCCTCGGGAACACCTGTAGTCTGTTCCTGCCACGCAAATAGTCAATCCGTCGAAGGCCACCGCTTCTTTCCTCCTCGGTTTGAGCCCGGTCCTCGAAGGCGTCTTCAACTTGTCTTCGGATGTCTTCGTTCAACGCGGCCCACTCGCGCTGACTGGAGGATTTCCGCAAGTCTGCGCCAATTGCTTTTAGCACGTCCTCGACCGTGACCCCGATCCCCGATCCTTTATCCGACGCCTGCACTTCGATATTTTGTGGGAGGCCTTGCTCGTTTTCGAGGATCAATACGTGGACAGGGGGATGAACCGCAGAGGAGAAATACTCTTCGGTAGGCAGTCCAAAGTCATGGTCTGGGGGTTGAGAAATGTCGAACTTGAGGAGGTATTTCGAGAGAACCGGATGGACAATGAGGGGGAGTGCTTCGTCCTTGAGCAAGAATCAGTTAGCTGCATGTTCGCCATACTATGTAGGGAAACCTGTACGCTGACGGGGGCTTGCGCATGGAAAGTCATCTTCTCCTCTTCGGGAACCCCTTCATCGTCCTCATCCGCCAAGAGCGCAACTAGTAAATGAACCACTCAGCTCCACTTGACAAGGAGGATCAACTATCCAACACGTACCGCCTTTCTCACTTTGTATGGGAATTTCGTTTTGACGCAAAAAGTTCTCTACTGCGTCTGCGGTTAGAACGTCCTGTCGTTGGGTCTAGCGCCACGTCGCAGCTAGGAAATGGCGTTTGTACGCACCACGCCTTCGATCATCTTTAAATCATCTTCGTGGGCAAGAGCCAGCTCCTGGTTTGGACGTTGCTAGAGGAGATTGGAGAGATACTCGTGACGCATTATGTCCGGACTCACTTCGGCGATATAGTCCAGAATCCCCATGAGTGGATCACGATACTGTACAAACTATCAATCCAGCCGTCGCCTTCGACAGATGGCGTACCTACGTCTGGTATGGTTGGCTCTCGGACGAGTTCAATTGACGATTCTGGTTCGTTGTCGGGATCGTCTGGACGGGGCTCCGCAGCAGCCTTTAACGTCTTGAAGACAAGAATACGTTTTGCACGAAATCCCCTGATGAAAACACAGTGTGACTTCATGACATTCTAGTATCCTTAGTTAGTGCGGAGGGAAACGGAGAGAGGTCTGGCGCACCTGGTTCGGTTCGTTGTTGTGAGGTTGATTCGTGACGTCCCATTGAAACCTAGCGCTTCCAGCCTGAGAAGGTTGCACACTGAGCTTTATCGGATCCCACGAATTAACGAATGCGGCCATCGCCCACGAGGAAGTCAAGTCACAGCCAGTGACCAAGATGATGTCCTCCAACCGGACGTCAAGATCATTGATAACTGCAAACTCCAGCCAGCTATCGCAATGCTTGCGGATATATGTCTCAAAGGCTTTGGTGCGAATGGCGTCTACGCTATCGGCATTAAAGGGAAGGGATAGAAAGGCACCCTTGTTTCTTCTGCATCTGAATGAAGCACTCGCAGCCTCATCTGGATGGCTGAAGTCATCCATTGTATAAGAACAAGGTTGCGCTGGGCAGTAACTTATCACGTACGCTGCCTGATGCTTATCTTCATGTTCTACGGTCACAGTAGTCGAGCAGTAGTCCCCGTGGTTTAAATTAAGCGTGCGGATGTTATTAAATGGCCCCATGTTGAGAGGAACGAATCCTTCTGGAACACCGTACATTTGTGTAGGGTCATTGGCCAAAAGTAACGCGTTAAACATGCGATTGAAGTGGCCTTGCTTCACATATCCGACGTCACCGACTCGGACATGATCATACAGCCCGGCAGGATCTGGCACCCACAGAGCGTGGCCATGGTAAAGACTTGCAAGTTGATCGCGATACGTGTCGTAGTAGGCCATGATAAGGAAAGGGATGAGGTGACAGTGAGATGCGATGCAGTGTTGTTATTATAACCTGGATGCCTGGATCGCCTTTGCGCGCTAGCACCGCCTGCAGTTCTCAGGACCGAAGTGGTCATAATAGCCAGGGACGGTCTTTGACAGGCGAAAAATACAACGCAGCCCTTGGATGGGGATACAATATGACCGAGAGTGAGGAGGACTATTACCTCAACGTACTCATATCCACCACACCACGATGGCCTCAGCCCCTTTGGCACCCGTCGACATCCCACCATACCAAGTACAACCCCTCATTTCAAACGTCCTCTATGGTCTGCCTACTCTCCCCCATCTCGTGCAAGACCTAGGCGCGATTCACCTTTCAAGGTCCTGATGCGTCGGACGCCGCCGCGTTCACCGTCGAGGTGAAAAATGTACACGGGTGGGCCTTCCTTCTTTGGTTTCTAGACTGACACCTCTCTCTGAGGTTTACATCGGCTGCAGCAACCCGCATCATTCTCTGTAATCTTCGAGAGCAGTTATTACTATATCATAAGGATCAACATCACTCGTTCTACAAAGACGGTAGACGACATATGTCAAGCCTAGGAGATACGCGGGGTATCCCTCACCGGCCTCACCCGTCGCATCGGGAACTGATTGTTTGTCCAAAGGTGTGTGCATGTGCAAAGGTCCAGATATGATAGTAGGCGAATGGAGACAGACGTGGGATTGTGAGGCAAAGGCCTCCTAGCGGGTACCACGGCGCTAGTACTTTGGGAAAATCTGCAGTCTGTTCCGGGGTTCACTTATCCACCGAGGGCCACCACTTCTCTTCTCGGTTGTCGCCGAGTCCTCGAAGGCGCCTTCAACTCCTCTCCGGTGTAAGGACGTGAAGGTCTTAGGCGAGTTCGAAGGGGAGAGGATCTTCTCCAAGAGGTAGAGGGTAAGAGGAAGTGGGAATGTGTCCTTCGAGTGCCCATTTGGGCCTGACTTCCGGGATATTCACACTGAGTTGGGAACGATTTCGGGTTCAACCCGATGGCTGGCCTTACAACCATTCTGGCTCTGGCTCCCTGGCTCTGATTTCTTTGCCGCATTGTTCTCGCACGTGACTCCTCTTCCATTCACCTCAGCCAGAGACGTCCTTCCATATCTTAGCTCCTAGTCTAGATTTCTTGTCTCTGTCCAAGTAGGGACTGTGGTTCCTCACACTCGAATGGCAGTCTCAATTCTCCTTGTCATCTCAGGCGGGGTTGATGTAAGCATACATGTATGGTGTTGTAGCGAGACGCCTCCCAACTTCTCATCACTCTCATTTCCGACTCGACCTAGACCATTAATTCCTACCTCCGTAAACACATGTCAGTACCTTTCTTGCATACGGGCGCTCTGGGGTCCTAACCTCGATCTACCGCACAATTCCTTTACCAACTGAACCCTCTCTATCATCAACTTCCACTCACAAAGACATGACGGGTATTAAAGTCAGTGCTTGTCGTTACTTTCCATCCTTGATACTTCCCATTCGGCCAGGATACTTTGGAGTCAGCGATAGGCAGAGTCCTTGGGTCCGTGAGTAGTGTCGAGGACAAGGTGGAGAACGCCGGTTTTTCGTTGCTGAATGTCTGTATTCCTGCCCTTTGCGCATTCACGTTGTAACGCGGATTTCAAAAACAGCGGCTCGGTGACATGGTACTTGGCCGGACAGCCGAAGAGGAGACCAAGAACGCACCAGCTATTGCGCCTGATGCGACCACCATGCCCGTTACTCAAGGTCGTCGCTCCCACCGCCCGGATGGCCAAGTGAGTAGTTATTGGCATTAATCTGTGCGCGCCGCCGATGGTCCTGTGCCCTATGACAGGACCCATTCCATGGTGATGCACCTGCTCCTGCTAACAAGTCCTAAGTCAGTTCGTCGTGCCTCTTTGGGTTGCGGTCACAATTCTTTTGTACATCCGGGTATAACGATGTTCTCTTCGTCCTGAATAAGGAACGTCGAGAGAAAGATATTTTGAGAGTACGAGGCAGTCATAAGGTCGATCTCATCACTAGTGCGATCTCTCAACAACGTAAACTACTATGCGAGCGCAATATGCATGTCGTATAATGATAGAACATACTAAGATGAAAGAGCGAATATAAAGGACGAAAGCTATTGATTTTCCCCCGGGAACATCATACACAAGCGAATAGAAAAAAGTAGGTGCAGCCAGGATGTTCATGCCTTCGAGGTTGGGATATGAAGATTGATTGCTGTAACGAAGATAAACAACCAATTAGCTGAAATCGGGCTAAGTAAGACCACAAACCCCGGAACCAATCCAACGCGACGGTTGTTGAGGATGTTTCAAAATAAAGGATGACCCTGTTGTCAACGATTCGGAGAACTAGTGAAAAACAGGTGTTTAAGGAACAGGAAGAGGACGAATAGGGGAATTAAATACCGTTTCCATGCAAGATGCTCGCTGGTTGCGGGAGAGTTTGCATCCGAAGGACGGCCCAAAGATCGACAGGCGAAAGATGGTCTTTCCCGTCAGACCGATCTCGACACAACACGAGCATATCGTTGCAGAGTATCCCAAGGAGGGGACGGGGGGTTTGTTCCGGAGAGAGACATTCAACTTGAATCGGGGAAGTATCCCCTTGGCTATCGATTACCTCGAAAGAAATTGTAGCCTTGCGCACGACTCTTGTCAACAGGAGAGGACCATCCATGATGAAGCGCCTGAACGTAAAAATAAATGACTTTGTGGTGGTGCTGGTAAGATTGTGGACTTACCTATGGGGCTGCACCAAGGGACTCGGGAATTTCCCTCTAATTCTCGACTGCCATTGAACAAGTTTCGATCGCGATTCGGATTCGCGCTTCCCTTCAATTATGTTTGTCGCTAATGATGAAATCTCATCCAAGGCCTGGTCAAGGGGGTCTAAATAGCCTTCCGCTGGTGGTGTGCTTCTCGCCAGCTCTTCCAACTGCGTGAGAATGATGAAGCACATTCATCAAAAGAGAGTAAACGGTGCGTACGAGAAGGCGGTACCGTGGAATCCTTGATACTGGAGCTAACAGATAGCCTTCCAAGTTCAGCTGTGAGTGGCGGGGATGTCGCCGGCAACGCTTTAGGAAGCTCTTGATACGTTTTCTTTGGCTCGATGTAAGTTGTGGCCCACCAGAAGAATCCGATGTAGCGTTGACAGCACCAGCACCAGTTGCTTGGGCTGCGAGAGAAGGCGGTTGAGGCGACGGTCCAGTTGTAGTTCCAGGTCGGTCGGATACCCATTGTTTGATGCGCTGTACAGAATGGTCAAAATTGCTGAAGGCATTGATGAGTGATAGTCGTCCAGATAAAAAGTCGACTGTAACCCACTTGATATAGGTCGAGTACATGCGCATGAACGCGGCATGTGACACGAATGTCCTAGCAATGCCTCTAGCGGCATTGGCTGACAACGTTCCCTCCGCTTCTTCTTCCAAACGTCGCGGAAGCGACCGCAGTACAGAATCTGCGGCAAGTTCGAGAGCAGGAAGGAATATATCCTTATGAAACGAAAAAAGAGAATCAAAACCGCTGAACACAATCCTCCTCTCCTCAGTAGGAATGACGGTTTCCTTGGTCGACCTCACACCACCGAGCAGATTCACTGGGGCCGCAGCTGGCTTGATGTATATGTCGATGAGTTCTTGCAACCCTCTAACATACGCACGTTCGGTTCTACAGAGAACAGAGAACGCGATTAAGACACTTTGTGGGGCACTGATTGATTTCACGTACTCGACAATCTCCTTGATGACCTTCATCCGCCTGCCGCCGTCGTCCTTGAATTTTCGTTCTTCATTAATCGACCCTTTACTATTTGCACTCGCGATGCTACCCGCCTGAGACAGACTCAGGTTGTCCAAGTGTACAATAGACTCTGGAGTCTGTGATTGGTCTGAACTGCCACTGCGAGAAGCGACAAAGGAACTGAGAGTACCGTCCGACGTCACAAGTCCGCTGTCGGCGGTGGTAGGCTGCCGAGAACGAGGCCCACTACCTTCCATATCAGGAGACGACGGCGAGTACGTACTCGTGGGTGTGAGTTGCGTCACCGACAAGTCGTTCATATCCCTTAAGTAGGCCATGACTGATCGAAGAGCGCGGGTATAAGCCTCGCGTACCCTTTCCTTTTCTTGACGCTGTACTTGCTCAATCGTCTCGGAAGATATAGGACTGGGCAACCGTAGTTCGGTGCTAGCAAGGGCAATACCAGAAGAAAACGGTCCCGGTGAAGGCAGAGGGGGAGACAGGGTGGGTGGTCCTCCGACAGGGAGGAAACTGCGTCGCTCCGTGACACGAGTCGTGAGCGAAAGCGGAAAAAGTCTGGGAGACGAAGGAGCGACGGAAAGTAAACCTGGCGACGGCGCGAGAAACGGGCCTGATGGCAGAGGTATCTCCTTTATATCTACTTCTTTAGGCCCAATTATGGACGGAGAAACCGATATTTTTGAAGCCGTGCTGGGGATATCCATGCCAAGGGAACCTGTGGATGAGAGCCGGCGCACGTCGATCAGAGATATAGGATTCTGACGCGAATCTTCAAAAGGTGTCGACCTCGGGCTCGGGGTTGTTGCATTCGTGTCGGTGTTTGAGTCGATATCTCGGACGGTAGGGTGGAGAGGAGGTAAGATGGATGTGGAAGGAGAATACGGCGGACCGGAGAATCCTTTGGTGAGAAGTGGCTCCATCAAAGCTTTCCACGGACCCTGAAAAGAATTCCCATCTACAAGGAGAGTCTGGAGAGATACTAAAAGACAGAGCCAGCTCGGTAAGGAATACATCTTATTCCTTCGTATACTCAGGGTATGCAGCCTGTCCAGAGCACTTAGAGGCGCAGGGAGGGTGGTAATACCAGTCGAATCCGCTATGAGAACGCGAAGGGATGTCAAATGCGCTATGAAAAGAGGAAGGGAACGAAGGGGGTTCAAGGAAATATTCAGTTCTTCCAAGCAAACGCAAGATTCCAAAGCCGGAGGAAGAGTAGCAAGGAAATTAGCAGAAATGTCCAGAGCCAATAACGTGGTGCCGATGGTAGGGAGGGCGGTGGTCAGAAATTCTGGCAAAGCGCCCGCGGTACGCGAGGACCCAATTAGTAAATGTGTCGTGCCTGTGCTCGCAGATGTATTAATACGAGAAGAGAAAAAAAGGGGGGGAGAGGAAAGGAGGTGCACGCGACCGCACCTGGCTGGACGACAAGGTCTGCGATGGCCACGCCATCGCCATGGACTATGAGGCCGCGACCTTCCTCAGCGATGACAACGGCAGAAGTCCTCTCTTCGCGTTCTACCTCTGGCAAATCATCCACTTCCAAATTGGTATCTTCGGAACCAACATCGATGATGAGTTCGATCTCGTCATCCTCATCAACCGGTTGCCAACTCAAGTCATAGGGCTTCTGCTGGAGACTGGAGGCGTCTTCGTGACTGCTACTACTGTCGCTGTACACGAGAGTGGACCGGGAATATATACTACCTGAGTAGGATAGAGACCACCAATCCTGGTCTATGGGAGCTCTGGACCGAGATACAAAAGTGGACGTGGACATGTACGAGTCTTGGTCCGTGAGGTGCACGACGTCATCCGAGATGGTGCTAACATCGATGGCCTGGTCGTCATCATTGGAAGCGATGTGCACATGACGCTCGCGCTGACCAGAGGGCTTCAGTAAGCAGTCGTTTACTGTCTTCAAAACGTCTTCAATAGTAACCCCGATCTCCGATATCTTGTCCGATGCATGCACTTCAATGTTTTGTGGGAGGCCTCGATCGTTTTCAAGGACCAATAGATGGACAGGGGGGTGAACCGCGGAGGAGAGAAGCTCTTCTGTTGGGAGCCCTAAGTCATAATCAAGGGGTTGAGAAGCAATGTCAGTTTTGAGAAGGTATTCCATGAGAACCGGGTGTATGATAAGAGGGAGTTGTTCGCCCTTGAGTGAGAATTAATTAGTTGCACGATCACTATTTTGGGGGATCCGCACATCGACGTCAGCTCGCGCACGGAAAGAAGTCTTCTCTTCATGGACCCCTTCATCTTCGTCCGCTAAGAGCGCAACTAATAAATAAACCAATCAGCTCCGCTTGGCGGGAACTAACTATCTAATACATACTGCCTTCCTCACTCTGTACGGGAATTTTGTTTTGACGCAAAAAGTTCTCCACTGCGTCCGCAGTCAGAACGTCCTGTCGTTGGGTCTAGTGCCACATCGCAGCTAGGAAATGGCGTCTGTGCGCACCACCCCTTCGATCATCTTTAAGTCATCTTCGTGAGCAAGAGCTAGCTCTTGGTCTGGATGTTGCTATGAGGAATTGGAGGGGCACTTGGAACGAATCACATCTGGACTCACTTCCGCGATATAGTTCAAAATCCCGATGAGTGGGTCACGATACTGAATAGATCATCAATACAGTCGCCGCGTTTTACAGATGGAATACATACGTCTGGTACAGCGGGCTCTCGGAGGAGCTCAATTGACGATTCCGGTTCGTTATCAGGATTGTCAGGACGAGGCTCCGCAGCGGCCTTCAACGTCTTGAAAAAAGGGAGAATACGTTTCGCGCGAAATCCCCTGATGAAAACGCAGTGTGATTTCACAACATTCTACTCTCATTGGTTAGTGCGGGAGAAAGCAGAGACTGGGCTGGCGCACCTGGTTTGGTTCGTTGTGGTGAGGTTGATTTGTAGGGGCCCATTGAAACCTGGCGCTCCCAGCTTCAGAAATTCGCGCATTAAGTGATATCTCCGGATCCAACGAATTAACGAATACGGCCATCGCCCACGAGGCAGTCAAGTCACAGCCAGTGACAAAGATAATGTCCTCCAACCGTACATCAATTTCATTGACCGACGCAAACTCCAGCCAGCTGTCACAATGCCTGCGGATGTATGATCCAAAGGCTTTGGTGCGAATAGCGTCCTCCCTCACGCCATTAAGGGGAATGGATAGAAAGGCACCCTTGTTGCTCCGGCATCTGAATGAAGCACTCGTGTCTTCATCTGGTCCACTAAAGTCGCCCATTGTATAAGAATAAGATTACGCTAGATAGTGACCCTCACGTACGCTGCCTGATGCCTATCTCCGTGATCTACCGTCACTGTATTCGAGCAGTAGTCCCCATGGAATAAATTTAGCTTGCGAACGTTCTTAAATGGGCCCATGTTGAGGGGAACGAATCCTTCTGGAACACCGTACTCTTGTGCATCATTGTCGGCCGGGAGTAGCGCGTTGAACATGCGAAGGAAGTGGCCTTGCTTCACATATCCGACGTCGCCGACTCGGACTCGATCATACAATTCGGAAGGATCTGGTACCCACAGAGCGTGACCATAGTAAAGACTCGCAAGTTGATCGCGATAAGTGTCGTAGCAGGCCATGATAAGGAAGGGGATAAGCTGAGTGTGGGATGTGGTGCGGTGCTGCTATTATAACTGGATGCCTGAATCGCCCTTGCGCGCTACTGTAGCAGCGCCTGCAGTTCTCAGGACCGAACTGGCCATAATAACCAGGGTCTTTGACAGGTGAAAAATACAACGCGGTTCTAGGATGGGGACACAATATGAACGTCGCTGCCAATGAGTCACTGGCAACGCCCATTGCCTCGACGTACTCTTCTTCCACCACGACGGCCTCAGCCCCTTCGGCGGCCCTGGACATACCATAGTACCAAGTCACGGTACAGCCCTCCATTTCAAGCATCCTCTATGGTCTGCCTACTCTCCCCCATCTCCGTGCAAGACCTGCAAGACCTAAGCGCGATTCATCTTTCAAGGTCCTGATGCGTCGGATGCCGCGTTCCCTGTCGGAGTAAAGGAGGACAGTAGGTATGTGCAATAGAGTGTGTGAGGAAAAACAAATTGCAGGCAAGAGAAGATCCATTCGTGCCAGTGTGAGTAACTGCGCAGAGGTAAATGGGCACATCATAATCCAACTAAGTCCACTCTTGTAGCATCAATGACCTGATATCATATTCCCTCAACATTGTGCCTCACTAGGCGGGAGGTAGCCTTCCCTACGTCTGCGTGGGGCCCACCGTCGGGGAATTGTGGCTACAGGATATGGCGTCCCGCCACGTCTGGCTACAGGATATGACGGTCCGCCACGCCTGGCTCCAGGAATACGAAGTCCGGTTCCACCATCTGTGGTTCCAACCACGCTAGCTATACGAGATAGCAAACGAAGGCCGCGGGAGAGAAATGTAGGTAGGCGAATGGTGACGGGAGCACTTGACTTGGGATTGTGGGGCAACAGCTGAACCCCGTCAACCCCGGCACCATCTTCAAGTTCAGGGAGCGGGTGCTTCGGGAAAATCTGCAGTCTGTTCCTGCCATGCAAATAGTCTATCCGCCGAAGGTCTCCGCTTCTCTCCTCGGTTCTCGCCTGGTCCTCGAAAGGGCCTTGAACTTCTCTTTCGGTTCCCTCGCCCAACGCGGCCCACTCGTGCTGACTAGATGACTTCCGCAAATAGACACCGACCATGTTCAAAACGTCCTTAACGGTGACTCCGATCCCAGGTCCTGACGGCTGTACTTCAATGTTTTGTGTGAGGCCTTGCTCGTTTTCAAGGACCAAAATGTGGACAGGGGGATGAACTGCAGGGGAGTAAAGCTCTTCAGTTGGGAGCCCAAAGTCATAATCTAGGGGTTGAGAAGCAATGTCAAATTCGAGAAGGTATTTCATGAGAACCGGGTGTATGATAAGAGGGAGTTGTTCGCCCTTGAGAATCAATTAGTTGCATGTCTACCAAGCCATATAGGGGAACACGTACGTCGACGTCGGCTCGCGCATGGAAAGTCATCCTTTCTTCGGGAACCCCTTCTTCATCCTCATCGGCCAAGAGCGCAACTAGTAAAAGGACCAATCAGCCGGCAAGGAAGACCAACCGTTCAACGTACCGCCATCCTCACTCTGCACGGGAATTTCGTTTTGACGCAAAAAGTTCTGTACTGCGTCCGCAGTCAGAACGTCCTGTCCATTGGGTCAAGCGCTATGTCGCGGCTACGAAATGGCGTTTGTGCGCACCACCCCTTCGATCGCCCTTAGGTCATCTTCATGGGCAATAGCTAGCTCTTGGTTTGGACGTTGCTGGGAGGAATTGGAGGGGTACTCGGGACGAATTATGTCTGGACTCACTTCCGCGATATAGTCCAAAATCCCGATGAGTGGGTCACGATACTGAACAGACTATCAATCCAGTCGCCACGTTCTACAGATGGCATACCTACATCCGGCACAGCTGGCTCTCGGAGGAGCTCAATTGACGATTCCGGCTCATTATCGGGATTGTCTGGACGAGGCTCCGCAGCAGCCTTCAACGTCTTGAAAAAGGGGAGAATACGTTTCGCGCGGAATCCCCTGATGAAAACGCAGTGTGATTTCACAAGATTCTGCTCTCCTTGGTCGGTGCGGGAGAAAGTAGAGACTGGACTGGCGCACCTGGTTTGGTTCGTTGTGGTGGGGTTGATTTGTGGGGGCCCATCGAAACCTGGCGCTTCCAACCTTAGAAACTCGCACATTAAGCGATACCTCCAGATCCAACGAATTAACGAATGCGGCCATCGCCCATGAGGCAGTCAAGTCACAACCAGTGACAAAGATAATATCCTCCAACCGAACATCAAGTTTATTGGCCGACGCAAACTCCAGCCAGCTGTCGCAATGCTTGCGGATGTACGATTCAAAGGCTTTGATACGAATAGCGTCCTCCCTCACGCCATTGAGGGGAAGGGATAGAAAGGCACCCTTGTTACTTCTGCTGCATCTGAAAGAAGCACTCGTGTCTTCATCTGGACCACTGATTTATCCATTTATAAGGATGAAGATGTGCTAGATAGTAACTCGTCACGTACGCTGCCTGGTGCCTATCTCCATGATTTACCGTCACTGTATTTGAGCAGTAGTCCCCTTGGAACAAATTTAGCTTGCGAATGTTCTTAAATGGGCCCATGTTAAGGGGAACAAATCCTTCTGGAACACCGTACTCTTGTACATCGTCTTTGGCCGGAAGTAACGCATTGAACATGCGATTGAAGTGGCCCTGCTTCACATATCCAACGTCGCCCACTCGGACTCGATCATATAATTCGGAAGGATCTGGCACCCACAGAGCGTGGCCATAGTAAAGACTTGCAAGTTGATCCCGGTAAGTGTCGTAGCAGGCCATGATAAGCGAAGGGAAAAGCCGAGAACAAGATGTGGTGCGATGCGGGGCTGTTATTATAACCGAACCGCCTTTGCGCGCTAGTACCGCCTGCGGTTCCCAAGACCGGACTAGCCATATTATAATACCCAGATCGTATTTGATAGGAGAAAAATACAACGCAGCCCAAGGACGTAGCATAAGGACGGGGATACAGAATGAACCCCGCTGACCGAGACGGGCAGGGCTCTATTACCTCAACGTACTCGTCCACCACGATGGCCTCAGCCCCTTCGGCACCCGTCGACATCCCACCGTACCAAGTACAACCCCTCATTTCAAACGTCCTCTATGGTCTGCCTACTCTCCGCCATCTCGTGCAAGACCTAAGCGCGATTCATATTTCAAGGTCCTGATGCGTCGGACGCCGCCGCGTTCACCGTCGAAGTGAAGTGTGTACAGGCCTTAGGTGGGTCTTTCTTCGTCCGTTCGGAAATCGTGTCTTATCCGGTTGCCAGACTAACGTCCCTCTCAGGCTCTGAAATCTACGCTGGCTGTTCCAACGGCGACCTCTTGCGCTTTGCGCTGCAAGCGAATGGACCGAACCAAGTGAACCGTTTCCGTCTCACGTCGCCACACGTTTCTAACGACGACGACGCAGCCAGGATCATATGCTCTCGTATCTCGAAAGACGCTACCAACAGGAAAGCCGGTAGATGAAATCGTGCTGACGCCATGCATCTCCAGGGCGTTCGTTTTAAGCGGTACGCGTTTGGTGACGCCTCAACAACCTGTCTGACTTCCGAGCGAACAGACCGCCAGATCTTCTTCTATACCATCCCTTCCTTAGAGCCTGTTCCGGGCATCAAGCCCATCCGCAACGTGATGTGCTTTGCGGTAGACCACCGACACATCGTCCGGCCGTCGCTTCCGATGGATTCCCCAGCACCAGTTCTTCCCGTTGATATATGTGTGGTAAAGCGGACCGGCATCGGTCTCTACAGCCTTCGGGAACAGTTAATATATCACAAGGTTGAGCACTCCTCGTTCCATGATGACGGTTGACTATATATCGAGTCCAGGACATACCGCTCCCGGGCGGGGCATTCCTCGCCCGTCGTATCGGGCACCGTTTGTGCATTGCCGACCGCGAGCAATATTCTCTGATCTATCTTGATGCCGTCACCGCGACGCCGATCCTACCAATTTCTCAAGCGCCGCCAGAACCAGGCGCACGACCGCATCGGCCGATGATCGTCGTCGTCGCCGAAGAGGAGTTCCTCATTCTTTCTTGGACCGGCGCAGGCACGATGGGTGTATTCATCAACACCAATGGGGACCCCGTGCGCGGCACTTTGCAGTGGCCCAACCACCCGCTCTCCATCTGTTCGTGGCGCCATATCTATCTCCTCACCTTATTGTGACCTAATTTGTGCTGCAGGTTTTGAACACCCTCATGTCACGGCCTTACTTCCAGACCAGACAATCCAGGTGCACGACATCGAGTCGCAGGAGATTGCTCAGGTTTTACCGCCCCCGCCTCTGCCCTCGCTGAACGAGGCCTCGCCCTCTGTGTTACTGGGTGCGGAGCGTCGGGCATTGGCTACGAGTTCTAATGGGTTCCTTGTTCCGTTGCAGCAGCGGCCAGAGAGGCTAATGCTGAAGAAAGTCAACCTGCTAAGCCGGAACGCAAAGCCGGGAGGCAGAGAGGTAGTTCCAACTGACGCGGAAGGTGGACAAGAGCAGCCCGAAACTGATGAGACGGAAGATCATGAGGTAGTCGATATTCCAGAGCCAGAGTATCATTTAGAGTAGTGCAACCGAAAATGGAAATTGCTCCTTACCATATGAGGTGACCCGCGTCTGTATTACACTGTTCAGTCAAAGGCCTGAGGCCTATAGTTCACGACTGCATGACTCTCTGAAGGACGACATGGCCTCTACCTTTCCACGCTCTCATGTACTCATCTTAGGACCCAACTCTGTTCAATCTCTCCTACCGGTCACGCCAATTTCTCAGGCCGAGACGCTACTCGATGACCACCGAATAGAAGACGTCCTCCAGCTAGCGGACCAACAACGGAAGAAGGTCCAGAGCAAACTCGTCATAGATGCCTCCGAAGTACGTCGTTCCTTTCTGCCTTGTCGTTGCCGCTGAAGAGGACTTTCGCAGGCGGAGGAACTGGCATACGTCTACCAGCGAGTGGGCTTCCAATGCCTGCTCGAGACACGCTTCGAGGACGCCGGTTTCTGTCTCTTCCAAGGAGAGCTCGACCCCCGCATACTCATCTCGTACTTCCCCGACCTCCGGGGCGCCCTCCTCGACGCGCACCCAACACTCGACGTCTTCGCAGGCGTCGCCGAGTGCATGCCACCCTACGACTCGATGGACGACCTCAGTACGTCCCATTTCCTCCTCCCTTCCCCCCCGCGTTTCCGCTGCACCCGCACACCCGCAATGACGCACCCGTCTGCCGGCGGCTGACGTGCAGTCGTGGCCAACATAGTATGGAATTATTCTCCCTTCCTCGCGCCGACCACACGTTCCGCGCCCCCCACGGCCAAGCTCCGTCGCGCGCTCAGCATCGCCGCCCATGACATGCTGGAGGAGTTCTTACGCAAGTGGAGACGCGTGCGGAGCGACTCGAGCACGCCTGCCGTGCGCGCGGTGCGTGGCCTTTCCCTTCGCTTCGCTTCGGGTCGCCGGCTCACATTTTTACAGATCATCGACACGGTGCTCGCGAAGCTGTTCGCGCGGGGCGAGAAAACGACAGACCTTTATGCACTTCTCGACGAGTCGGACGTGGTCGTCCTTCCAGAGGTCGAACCCGTGTTCCGCGCGACCAGTCAGTACAGCGCGCTCTGCAAGATGTATTCCAAGCGCGGAGACGACGCGGCGTTGCTAGAAACGTGGTCGAAGTAACATGCCCCTCATTTTCCATGTGCAATTGCTCATGTCCCGTTCTTCAATTGCAGACTTGTAGAGGGCGAATGGACAGATCCCGAGATTGCCGATCCACTCTCAGACATGTTTGCGTTGCTTACTGCACGGCGCGACCGTGCGCTGACGCAACAATGGGGCGTCTGGCTGGCTGGAAAGGACACGGAACGCGCACTTAAGGTGGGGCATTACCCCATATTTTTATATTGACCATCCCGTCATCTCTCTGACAATTCCGTAGTTATTGACGGCACACGGCTCCGCAAGGCGCGGCCAGAAACCGGAGGACGAAGCTGCGACGCTGCACCAGATCCGTGCGGTGAACCCCGAAGCAGGGGTGCGGTTTCTCGAACACCTCCTTTTGCAAAAGCGGAGAACGGTGAGGCATTTTCGTTGACGGCAGTGCCCCCACATCAGGCCCCGCGCCCTAACCTTTTTTATAGGACCCAGCGCTTCACACAGAACTTGTACTCACCTACATCGACCAAGTACTCTCCTTCCTCGCTGACGACGCTACATCGAAACTATGGCGGGCCAAAGGTACCGCCTCCCCAACAAGCGCCAGCACCTGCACGCTAACCGAGCCTTTTTCTCTAGCGGCCTCATACGCGTCGTCCCCGAACCCCACGCCGTTTCTCACATACTTTGAGGCGACAACACCAGCATCGCCAGCCAAGCACGCGCGACTGCGCACGGCGCTCTTCCTCCAGACTTCCACCGCGTACGACGCAGCCGCCGCACAGGCCCGCCTCGCACCACACGCGCCCCTACTCGCACCCGAGCTCGCCATCATCGCCGGCAAGGTACGTCTTCCTCCCCTCCCCCCCCTCCTCTTCAAATACATACCATCTTTCACAGCTCGGCTATGCGCAAGAGGCTCTCTCACTCCTCGCGCTGACCGTACATGACCACGCGTCCGCCGCGGCGTTCTGCACGTCCCACGGCGCAGTAGTGCCCCCGCGCGCCGTCGCACAGCTCGCAGAGCGCGCCGGGCTCGCCGCGTGGGCAGGACCACCGGCACTAGTACCCACCGCATCCTCGACGCCCGACTCTCCAGCAGAGAGCGCGCAGACACAGCGGCTTCTGCGCCTCCTGCTGACGATCTACACGTCCGGCAGCCCGTACGTCGTCGCCCCCAATCACCCGCCAACCAATTTTTTTTTCTCATGAAACCCACAGGGACACCGCGCCAGACTCGTCCCTCGCCGCCGCTGCTCCAACAGCAGCGGAAACAGCCGCAGCGAACCTCCTCGCATCGCACGCGCCCTCCTTCGACGCCCCCGCCGTCCTCTCGACGCTCCCGCCCCGCTGGCCACTGCGCGCGCTTTCGCCGTACCTCGTGCGCACCCTGCGCACCGCCGCGCATACCGCACACGAGCGCGCGCTCGTTAAGGCTCTCGCGGCGGGGCAGAACCTGGTTGTTGCAGACGTGGCGCACGGGCAGCTGCGCGCGGCGGGTGCGCTCGTCGAGGAGGCAGCCGACGAGGGCGACGAGGACAGAGGCGGAGATGAATTAGTGCTAGACGAAAAGGCGGCGCTCGCGTCATCGCAAGCTCCAACGGTGGAAATAGGCAAGACGGGTGCGGATGCAACCGCGGATGTGGTTGTGGGTTCGTGGATGTCGGGCCGGTCGAGTATTACGAATGCCCCAGTAGGCGGAGATACACTGCGCTAGATGCGTTACGATCATTAGGTTACTCATAATTAGTTTTTCCGCTCTATCTATTCAACCACATCAATTCGAACAGGCAATGTTGATTTATAACCATTGCTGGTGATACGCGAGATGCTCTGGACAAATGCTTAAATATGCTGACTGTGCAGCAACGTGGGTGGAAACAAGAGGGGACGGTGGGAACGACTAGGGGGAGAGTCTATCGTAAACGTACAAGGGGACAATAAAACAGGGACGGAGAGTACGGTGGCTCTGCATGCGGGTAAAAAAAAAGGTAAAACGGAATAAATGGAGGTGGCGTGGAAAGGGAAAAAGAAATGGAAAAAAGCCATGCTCAGCGTCTAAAAAAGACCACTGGAGAAGTTGCCGATAGAAGGTGGTCAGTGCGAAGTGTTATCGCCATTTTCGGCGCTCGGCGTAGCTTCACCTTCCTTTACAGCGTCCGCACGTGCGGTGAGGTTACGAATGGCGTCTTGCAGCCTCGCCGCAGCAGTTTCGAGCACAGGCGTGACACTATCCTGAACGGTCGCACCGACTTTGGTAACCTTCTCGCTGACTGGTATGTCCGACTTGATTACGTCAGACAATTCAGAAATCGTGCCCGAAATCTTTTCCTGCACTGGCTTGAATGACGCCTGTAGATTCGTGGGAAGAGCAGCAGTCGCAGCCTGGCATATACATGAATAAGTATTAGGAAGGAGATGTGTATATGCGCCTGACCTGGACCTTCTGAAGCTCAGTGACCATGGTTTCGCTGAGCGCGCTGACTTTTGCTTGTGCCGCAACGACACCAGAGGATGCGAGGTTTTGGATGTTCTTGGCGGTTTCAGTGGCACGTTGACTAAAGGGCTGTCAGAAAATGACGGAATAGGTATAAGCACGTAAACGTACACAAGGGCGCTGCTATTTTGCAACTGCTGGAGCTGTGTATTGGAATAACCGAGGATCTGATCTTTGAGATCCCGAGAAAGTGCATATGCACGTTGGTATTGGTATTGTGACTCTGTCTGAGATGCGCCCTCCTGAGTGGTGCCTAGACGGGACACTAAATAATCCACAACAGGGGTAAGCCGCTTTTGGGTTGAGAGAGACCGATGAGCGCCTGAATGATAAGAAAGGGGGTGTACGTACTTGGTCTATTCCTTGGGCAGCAGAGTATGCTGGGGTGCGGACGCGCTCATCAAGTGTTTTGTTGGCCACGGCACGAGCAGAATCGGAACGCTCTTTCAAAGCACTGAGGATGTCCTCGCTCTGAACTGTGAATGGGTAGGGGTAGCGAGACTCTACGGCATCAAGACCCTTATTGGCAAAGCCATCAGCACGGACAATGATGGGTGCGAGTTTAGAGGTGATAGGCTCCGAGTAGCGGAGGGCGGTTGAGGAAAGGGCCTGGGCGGTGTTGTATGGGGAGCGAGTGAGGGGGTTGGAGATAAGAGAAGCATGTACGGCAGACAGAGAGTCGTTGACCAGGGGAATCGAGGCGACGCGATTCAAGACGGTCAGCTCTGGTGCGGCGGGGACGGGGGCAGCGGGGGCGGATTGAGTCTCAGTAGCCATTGTGGTGATGAAAGAGAGGTTGGTGAGTGACTGGTTGGCGTGTTGGTCCTCCTTTTATTCAGAAGGGATAGCAGCGCACGCTTTCATGTGATTCCTCGTTTGGTCTTCCGTACCTGTCTGACAAATTTCAACGATCCTCGCTTCGCCTCATTTTCCCTTCCACTTCCGGCCGTTCGTCCACACCGCATTATCTTTCCTCCCCGCCACCTCCGTCTCAATCGAGCCACCCCATTTATCACAGGCGATCGCGTGCTGGTCTATCAAGGAAGAGGAGCGTGATTGACATACTCATTTCTTCCTCAAATCACGTGTTCAAACCACCCGGCCATCCGGTATTCAAACCCCCAGACCGCCGCTTCACTCCTACAACAACAACGCCCCGTCTATCTCACCCGTCTATGCCTCATTCGTCAGAGAAATCATGGCAATTCACACAACCCCGTGATTTCCTTGATTGGGATACCCTTCGATTACAGTCCCTTGCGCCGGGTGGTTTTGGCACTGCACGCGCATACATTTGGTATGCATTCTTCTCCGCAGATAGGCCTCCCCTTCTAATTGTTTTCTATCAGGCCAAAGTTACTCCACGTTCACATGAATGCCCTTCAGATCAAGGAAATACCCGAAAGCCAGAATGAACCTGAGCCCCATCGAGACGAGCGCCAGATACGCCTCGATACTGATCGCAGCTTCGTGCTCTACCCCGTAGGTGACGCGCCTCCATACCTCACCCCCTTTCACTTCCATTCACGCCAATCCCCATAGACGATGGTCCAGAAGATGGTCGAGTTGTACGTCAGGCAGAGCTCAACAACCTCATCGTACAACTTTTCCGGCGACACCCTGGTTTGAACTATTTTCAGGTCAACTTCTCTGCAATTTTCTCCACACATTTTGGCATTTATATGCGCATATAGGGGTTTCATGATATCGCCACCGTCTTGCAGTTGACGCTACCTCCAGAGCTAGCCCTCCCTTCCCTAGAGAAACTGAGCTTGCACCGACTGCGCGACTCCATGGGTCACACCCTCGAACCGCTCACAGCCCTCATGCTGTACGCCTTTCGCCTCGTTATTATGTGCTGTGCTCACCATAGGCAACAGTATATTACAGCGTCTGTTGCGGCTTGCGGACCCGCCCTATGCTGCATTACTGGAAGAGTGGGTATTTTGACTCAGCACGTGTCGTGATCTGACACGAGAAGGGCTACATAGCCATGCGCCTCTCCCATACGCGGCTCTACCACATCTTCTCACCTTACTCGCTCATGCAACACCCACTCTCCCTCTCATCCAGCACATCTTCGATTACCTCCTTGTGCGCCCGCCATTGGCAATCGTCTATCTCGTCGCTGCTGTGAGTGTCTGCCCTGGCGTGACGACCCTGTTAATCTCGTAAATGGTAGATCACTCTATCACGTAAAGATCTCGTCTTGAAGCTTGGCGAAGGCAGTGATGAAGGTATGATCCATTCGGTCCTGACGGGACTTCCCGAATTCGCCGATCTCGACCAAGTTCAAGACGATGTTCAGGGAAACCCAGCCGAGGCAAACCCAGAGCTCGCTGAGGCGACTCCGGAACATTCCAATTCCTCACCACAACTGAAAACAGTTGGTCATTCCACACCCACTTACATGAAGGTCGATTCGGATGCTGGCGCTCCGATTGACGGTCCCGCGTCGGAGTCTTCTTCTCCCGACCCTTCCACAACAGGTGTCACCACGATGACGCTCGTGGGGGGCGCTGGTGTGCTGAGCGGTTCTGTCCCACCACTCCATCCCCACGATGAAAATATGTCAAGCATACCTGTCATTCGTGGTCCCTCTGTCCCACCATCGCCTCCGCAGCAAGTGATACCCGTTTCCGATCCCTCAACTGCTTCCACCTTCCTCGACCCTGCGAACATCCCGCTACCACCTTCAGCACCCTCAACGCGTCCTGCGTCTCCCGTGTCCTCCCGTCCTACAACAGCGTGTTCTTTATCGAGTGTCCTCCTCCTTGCCGATGACCTTTTAACCCGCTTCCCACCAGGCACACCAGAGCTACGCCTTACACACACACTCGGACCCGCGAGCGCTATGCGGACATGGGCGCAGGACGCCTCCGTGATGCCGAGCGACGAGCAGGCCGAGGCGCTTGTGGTTTCAGGCGTGGATATTGTCGTACGCGAGCCAGATCCACAAATTCTGAAAGACCAAAAGGCGAAGAAAGTGAGGAACCGGAAGGTCAGAAGAAGTGAAGCACGGCTGCTGGCTGCAGGCGCCGTCCTTGTGCTCGGCGTCGCAGTAATGTATGGTGTACGTGCGCGCGGTGGCGGTGCTGGTGGCGGGCTTGGCTTAACAGGCGCGGAAACCGAGTGGCGTGCCCTGGTTGGCGCGCTCGGTGCTCTTGGGGACAGAGTGCTAGGCGCGTTTGGCGACATGCACGTTGAACTGTGAGGCTGGGCCCATGGACAAGACGGTCTTTACTTTACCCTTTGACTCGAATCTCCGCGCTGACCCCACGGTTTCTGACTCGTGGGTGGCTTACAGCAGGATGCTTCTGGGCTTGTCTGATTAGCGTTAGCGAGAGTGTATTGCCATTTAATTTAATCATTACATAATAGACAATAAGGCGCCCGAGTACCGCTTCTTCGGGCTTAGCCGAACCACAATGTTGCGGCCACAATAAATATAATATAGTGAATTGAGCACCCCTTCCCTGCTCGGTGTCAACCTGAATGGGGGGCAACGACTACGATGGCCGCCGAAGCGAACGTCGAGTCTGGTACAGCGGGAGAACCTCACTGGTGCTTGGCGTCCGCGCGACGCCCTGAGCACCCGCCTGCTCCCGCTCCTGCCACGCCATCAGCTCTTTCGAGTCGGGCAGGTACCCACGGGCGACGGGCAGCCCACTAGGTTCCGGCTGTTGCCGCTTCTCGAAAGTCGTCCCGAGGCCCTGAGCACCCGCCTGCTCCCGCTCCCGCCACGCCATCAGCTCTTTCGAGTCGGGCAAGTACCCACGGGCGACGGGCAGCCCACTCGGTTCCGGCTCCTGCTGCTTCTCGAACGCCGTCCCGCCGTCTCTGGCATTCCCCGCGGACCTTGCAGACGACGACCATGGGCGTGCTGCTGGGCCCATCGTTGGCAGAGCCGTGGATGGGGGCGTGGAGCCCGAGGCATCGATCATCATCGTTGTCGTCGGGTAGTACCCCCGTACCGACCTGCTGTCTCCTCTTGAAGCCGCCGCGGGCGACGACGAGGTAAGGAACTCCGCGGAGGGGTTGGTGGGCTTGGGATGGCGGCCCGGCAGGCGGAGCCAGGATCTCGGACGTGAGAAGCAGATCAGGAATGGTGATGGTGATGGTGATGGGGGCGGTGATGATGGTGATGGGAGGGTGCCCATGCGGCGACGATGGCGGCGGCGGAGAATGATTAAGAACGCGAGGCTGCCGAGAGCGAGGAGGGCGGCTAGCGCGCCGAGGGCCGCGCCGGCGATTACACCCGTGCTCAATGTCTGCTTCTTTTCCGCGGCGAGAGCGTTGGCGGACGAGGAGGCGGACGCGAGCGCGGTCGTGGATGCGGACGCGGGATCGCTGTCTGATGTGCATGGGAGGAACTCGAACCGTTTGAGCTGCATCGCCTGGTCGGGCGACACGGTCAAGTTGAGCGTGTATTGATTGCATAGCAGCGGCCCTGGGGGGGAGAACGTAGGCGGGCACGTCTCGGTGCCGCTGGGGTTGTAGAGACCGCTAGGGTCGTCACCTCTGCAACGAATATCGCTGCCGAATGAGGAGATGTTGAAGTCAATTCTCGTTCCCGAACCCGATGTTATCCGGCCCTGTAGGGGGTCGTCACTCAAACCGAATGTCACGAAACCGACTACGCGAGCTGCGGTGCCTACGAAAGTGAAGGATCCATGGTCAGTCACCGAATTGATCAGCGACACCACCGAGGAATGAACGGAAACGGGAAACCCACCGTGGAAGCTAAACGCAACGCTGGCATTCGTCTCCGGATGGCTCACGTTGTGAAAACCGCTCGGCGTATGTGCACTCCAGTCGCCGACGAAACTCACTGCAGACGAGTCGGAGAGCGGGACTTTAGTCCAGGAAGGGTCTGAGTCCGCCATGACCAAAGGGGTGTGGTGTCAGGCAGCGGATCGGGGGCCGGAGAGGTGCACGCAGGATGGTGGGGAGACTGAGATGGGAAGGGGGGTATATGGGCGAATACATAAAGGCATTGCGAGCACCGGCGGCGATTGAGATTCAGCTCATGAACACGCATGAATAGTGATGGTGCGAAGATGGATAGTAAGCAGCCAACAGAGAGGCTGTGGGGTATCAGGTCATTCATGGCTTCTGCCGCGGTGCGAGATAAGGCATCAGGAAGCTCTCAATAGGGCGGGTAACGGGTGTATTGCGATTTACGATCGGTCAGAACACCGCGACGACCCATTTGATTGATGAAGGTAACTGGGGGAGAGACCGCGGTCCATACAGTTCTTACCAAAGATGATCAGGATACAATAGTGATGCAATACCTGATTCCGTAAATATACGTAAATATGTCCCACGGTGACGTCTTCAAGTTGCAACCCGACTCGGATCGAAACGACCAGATCGTTGACGCATTGACGTGCATGTGCTATCTGACTATCGATATGTCACACGACGCGGCTATCTAACAGTACGCCAGGCTACCAACAGGGGACACAAATTACCATGGTAAGAGTCCGAGAGGAGAAAGACCTTGAAGGCACTGTATTCGCCGAGTCGGGAGGAACGCGATCACGGCTGCAGTTTTTGACAGTATCAAGAACACCGAGAACCGATCCACCGACATTGATTGGCAATCCAGTAGATCATCAACGCGGCGGGAGAGATGGTGTATCCCGAGGATAAGTTGGATGTCGCATCATATCTGATGAGTCTTATATCACAATGAAAATAACAACTTCGTCCAGGTAGATACGAGCATGCCTGTTTCCAGTGTGGAGTTATCCCCAGATGCCATACTTCAGTTGGGACCGCTCAATGGCCACACAAACCGGTTGCATTTTCAGACGACAGGAGCTCATGCATGGTCTAAAAAAGAGATAGCCCGAGGACCGAAACCAATAGCAAGGCACAAGAGAATCAGGCTGCCCGACCTAGGAAAGCGCATGGTTTTTGAGTTTGGACACGATGGGTCACGAAGTCCCAGGACCAAACTTGATAAGCTCGCGCGTGATGCATGATGAGTAGCAAGGTTTCGCACTCTAAGCGCGCGTGATGCTGTCGATGTCCTTTCTCATCTCGTCATGAGAACGAGAGTCTCAAGACCGGTGTGGCTACCTACGGAACGTCGACCACGCACAGGGTCGATCATTAGAGAGTTCCTTACGGCCAGCCATACGACCAGCCACTAGTTAGATACTCGTTTCAGATTATCGTCGAACACCTCGAAAATTGGGGTAGTGACGAGGGGTTAGTCTACGCTCCACAATGCGTACTCAGACTTCTTTCGTTCAAGAACATTGGTTCTCTCTAGTTAACCTCGATAATGACCGCGATTCGCACAGATGAAATGATAGTTATCGCCTCTTGAATACCAACGGCACGCGGCGGGGGCTGAAAGAGAACTCAGGCAATGGCGAGCGAGGAGGTGGGGACACATTACTCACGCATTAGTCAAGTTTAGGTCGAAGGCTGTTATTCGCGCGTATCGCTGTTCGAATGTCTCTCCAATGAATTCGGGCTCTTCCTTGATTTCAACTCTATACCTCGACATCATCATTGTGATGGCAGCTATACTCTCGGTTTCGAAGAATCTGAAGCAAACACATATAAGTTCCTCACTACGTCGTCAGCGACCAAGTTTGCTCGCACCGTCTCCCGATGCAGGCCCGAGCACCTACAACAAGTTCATGATGGACGACCAGCTGTCATGACCGGACCAGACATACCTGAGCTAAACGGCAAGAACGCGTCCCTTGGCCACTCCCCAAGGAACCTCTCCGGCCGAAATGTGTGAGGGTCCTTCCAATACCTCGCTGTGAGACCTGGGTAAGGTCCCGTTCTCGAGATGGAAGGAGGCTAGACGTACGGTTATAATGCAGGCCGGGAACATGAAATTCAATTTCTGTTCCAGAAGGGATAGGGAATGTAGTCTTTCCGCCGTCAGCATTGCCCACCGTCAAGTTGGTATCTTCCGTAGCTTTTTTGTAGATAGTCGACGCCTGAGGTTACATGGTCACCATTGACTTGGAACCAACGCTCATCGGTTAGACACACCGGCGGGCTGAGCTGTGCAGTCAGCGTCGCCTGGGAGCCTGATTGAAATATGCACTCACAACATCCTCAGCGTTTCATTTAAGACGCTTAGGGACCCAATGAGTGAGAACTCGCATGCTGGTATGCTATTAATGAACTTACGCCATGGAGAGCGTGAACCGGTTCATATCTTCATAGGTCTGCACGAGATCAGTTCCTTTGTGAGTTCGAGATCTGATCTGATGAATCCTACAGGCATTCGATTTAGGTCGGCCATTATACCCTTAATATGCTGATACAAGCGCTCTTGCTCATCGGGGTAAAGGGCCAGCAAGGCGAATATGAAGCAGAGTGTATGGGCTGTCGTCTGAAATAAAGAGACAGTCCAAATTGTACCACTGACGGAATGGGGTGGTCCGACGGACTCCTACCTCATGTCCAGCAAGGAGGAAGATGAACATATTTCCTGGGATGGCGAGTGAGCTCTTTTTTCATAAGCGCGATACCAGGTACTTACCGAAGAGCTCTTGTTCAGTTATCGTTAAACTGCCATTTGGATCGTCGCTCGTCGCGTCCAAAAGTACACTAAACAGGTCGTGACGCTCTTCTTTTGTCTCCGCGCTTCTGCGAGCGTGTACCATTTCCGCCATATATTGCTGTCCGCCGTGTCAGCTGTGGAGACATAACGCATACTCGGCTAGGAAGGGCACCTCGAGCTCGCTGAAAGCCAGGTTTATCCTCTTTGTGCGTTCGGTTAGGTTCATTACCCATTCGGGAGCAACCATTTTCAAGAACAGTTTTGTAGACACGATGTGAAGCGCATCCTTGAAAGTCATCTGGTGGCCAGGGGGAACAGTCAAGTCTGAAGTCCATGTGACCCGGCGACCGAAGCCTAGATCCCGTTGGCGTGAGAATGCAAGGTTCGAGAGCCAAATATAGACTACCTGCAACGCCGACGACAAAAAGGGCAATCTAATGGAGACGTCAGAAAGGTCGCGCGGGAGAATCTACACTTGGCCCACCGGAAGAGTGATATCTACGCAATGGTCCAACACGATTTCGGGGCTGTCTCCCCAGACGTTGTCGAACAGGTCTAACATGATGCGGATGGTCTCGTCCCATACCAGACGAGTATTTCTCTATGGATCGCGTCGAGAGAGTGGCAACTTCGATAGCAGGTAATACATACCTCCGAGAAGACTGGAGCGGTGATCGTTCGGTACCTTTTCCAATCTTCCCCTTCTGATGCTATGACGTTTCCTCCAAAAGCCAAAAGCATCGAATATAGGTAGACGGGTTTGGGAAATTTGGCACGATAAGTTGCCACCTCCTGCAATCCACAAACCAAAGATCAGATACAATCAATTCGAGGCGAACTATTCCTTACTTTGATTGCCGCTGCGTCCGCAAGGTAAATGGTGGTCTTTGGCCATGGGATCAAGGCAACCTGATAGTCCATCGTCCTTATCCGCGTCACTCCGCATATGCAGTATCGTGAACTCACCATAGCAGTAGCATCCCATCCAGCAGCGGCAAAATCTACGTGAGACCGTGACTCGTATAATGATCTCTCGAACTGGTGGCGCGTCCCTACCTTGATGCTTCGTCCTGAGCATCCATGAAACTCCTCGACTCACATACGGAATTGGTGGAAGAGCGCTCCCAATCACCCGCACCAGAAACTTGGAAGGGTCGAGAAGGAGGCGAGGACCCGAGAGGTGTCTGTCAAGGTATCTTCGGTTATATCGTTTCTAGACCGTAGGGGTACCTACCCGACGTTGCGGATAGCCCTCCGGAATTCCAACAGGGTCTGGAGTAGATATATGCCCAAAAGCGAAATGAGGACAAGTAGAACTGAGTGCATAACGGTCTGTGAGAGCGCGCCTAGCCAATGTTGGGGGAAGGGTGAAGGAGAATCGTAGAAATTTAATTTCGCTGCCTATATACAGTACAATCGAGAAGTGTTGATACCGGCGCCCGAGGGATGTCTTGATGTGGAAGTCACTTCGGTCGTGGATGGACCTCGGCACTTCGAGCGGCTTCAGGCCGGCCACGAGCATTATTAGGGGAGAAGAAGCTTATGTTGTCCTCGCCACTCCCGCAGTCGAACAGAGCAGATTGAGGAAACCACCACACAGCCGGGGACCGGGGACCGAGGTGCATTGGCAAAGGGAGGCGAGGTCGACGCCGACGCCACCGTATACCAAATTAAGTTGCCTCGTAGTAGAGACATCGGAAAGTATTAAGAGTCAAAGTCTTCAAGAACAACCCGGACCTTTTTAAGGACATTCCGCATTCAGAAGATTGGAAGTCACCAGGGGAAAGGGAAAGTAGGTTCTTCCGAGTTTCACAAGAGCCAGGCGAGCAGACACGCCTCGCCGCGGCCATAAACACCAGCCTGAGGTACACTCCACCAGATCAAGACGAGTTACGTTACAGCAGCCTCAAAACCAAAAAAGCATAGGCCCGTCACTGGTGGTTATTTCTGTGCTTCGACTTCTGATTCAGAGCGGAGAGCAAAGTTAGTGGAGTGGGAATACAGGAGCTCCGGGATTACTTTCACCCAAGGGGTTATCTCGCAATAATCCTGGGACTGTATTGTTATCATTTTTGGAAGGTCATTTGGAAGGTCATAGGGCCGTATGGGCACGACCTCGGCCCCCTTCTTTTACCCTGGGACGATGAGAAAAGTTCGCAACTGTGCCGTAGCTATCACCTTTTGAATACCAGCAGCACGCGGCAGGGACTGAAAGAGAACTCAAACACTGTATAAAGTGGAGGCATCAAGGGGGGCATAGATGTATAGTCGTTCGGGTGTCTCGCCGATGAATTGGGGCTCTTCCTTGTCACGGTCAGGACTTCAGAATACCTCGAAAGTTTGTCATTGTCTGCTCTAAATGCTTCGGAGTAGTCTCACGAGCAAGCCGCAGATTGGGAATCGGACTCTTCTGCACGTCTGACTGTTGAGTACGTTGAGTTTTTCCGATGTCGGCCTTCATAGCCTCCTCCCCATCCGAGTTGACAGTTGATGCATGTTGGTTAATGAGGGCAATCTGGCTCGCAACTCACACAGGGCCCTAGACCGATTGATCCTAGCGGCATGAAAGAGACGCCTATTCAAAAGTTCAGTGCACTCATCTTCTATTCTACTGACGTGTGTAATATAGCTAGAGACCAACTTGAACGGCACGACTACTACCTCTGCTCACGCGACCTGTGGAAAGACCTGCATTCGCTTTCTTCCGATGCATTCACCTTATAGGAATGCAGACTGTTTCATGCTTTGTCTTGCTCCTTACTGCTCCTCGCTCTCTTTGCCGATGAATTAGGTGGCTCATGATCTGCCTGCTCAACTCCCGATCACAGAGGACCGGACAGATCAGGTTCTTGGTGTGCGTTGTTCGTCGCTCGTGCTAGCTGCTAACTGTGACCAGTGCTGTATCTCTAAAGCAATATATTAAAAGCCAAGCTGTTTCATTTCGTTGGTGACCCCGCCGGATCCGCTGGCATAACGTCTGACTGAGAGCGGGCTGTGCAGTCGTGGGACCAAAAGTAGATCTTCGATCGCGAGTACCCTTTCGTTTCAATTCTGTGTTTTCGCCCCCAACTCGAGTTGGCGACTGGAGTTGGAGATAGTGATGGTAAAGTTCGAACCGTTCAGATTGGTGTCCCTTTTTTCCAAACTGCAAATTGGACTATGGAGGTTTGTTTTGGTCTAGCCAAACCCCTGAACAGAATGAACGTTATGAACACCCTCAGTCCAGTTTGGGGCCCAGAATAAATGAGTCCGAACCCGAACCGAACTGATCATTACCATCACTAGTCGGAGACGAAATCGCAGAGGGAAACCCGATCTGTTGAGTGTGTGGTTTGGCTCATAGTCCGGCCTGGTCCTCTCATTCCTCGGCCATGAGATCCATTGCGCGACGATCTAAATCTCACGGCCATCTTGGGTGGCATATTTAGAGCGGGTGCTAGGGGTATGTCACCAGCGACTCCAGGCCGATCTTGGATGTCAATGGGTAGTTTGTGAAGTCTGGCAACCGAGATATGATTCATTGCGATTCCCAACCTGAGAACATTGTTTCAGAAGCCTGCGATCGGGTTTTCTGTCACCGTTTTCAGCGCAACGGAAGGACTTGACCTTCGAGGGAATCACCGACTAGACCCAGTAATCTTGTGTCCCTTCCTTAGGGAATAGTCAGTTAGCTTGGCCGAAGCCTGCGAGGTTACGTGCGTATGATGTTGTATGTAGACGGCGACCTGCGACTCGGACCTACGACTTGGTGTGTGTACTGTAATAACACATTATAACAGAACCAAAACATTGTGACGCAACAGAATTGAATACTGGACATCCAAACTTCGCTACAGTCGCCAAGATGGTCGCTTCGCGCACGATCATGATGCATGCGAGAGATGACAATTTCCAAATCACACCTCGCCGGCGCCATTACTCGTCTTATCCAGGTCGATCCATTGACTAGCCCGGAGACCACAGACTCTTGAGTAGAATCACAATCCACTTATAATGCAGTATGCGGCCGATAGCCTCATGATCGGTTTTCGAATTCCCTTCAGACCCGAGTTCTAGTTGGTTTTATGACCGAGAACGGCGTCCAGTACGACCAAACGATTGTATGACAGGAGCGCTATCTCCACATATTTATATGCAGTCAAGAATATGGTAAGGTTATAGGCGACGGCCGAGGATAGGAGCGGTCACGTGCAAGTGACCGCGAGAATGTCAAGTCGAAAAGGGAGAATACGAGCGCGAGCGAATATGTTTCTGTGAGAGCACACGGGGGATAGACGAGTCAAGAATCGAGTCCGATACATTTCTTGGGCCCATTCAGCCCTTGTTATATAGATACAAGTACAATAATATCGAACGTATTTTCAAAAACGAATCGGAACATGAGTAACGAAGCTCGGGGAGTTGTATAGTAGCTCAGGCAAACGCACAGACCTTCGGGCACGGTACCGAATCATGAGACCGTCGCGCTTGCTTCCCATTTGTGGCTGCAAACCGTCCTTCAGACGGAAGGGGAAAACGCGAGGGAACCTTCGAGAAATTGAAGTCATAGTATCATAATATACATGTCATAGCCGCTTGAAGCAGCTATCCGATTCTGCAAATCGTAACGTAGTGAAGCCAGTAGAATACGCGAGAACGAACGAAACGGAAACGTACGTGCCCCTAAAGGGGCGGGTCCAAAAATTGAACGGGCATAAGCCCGAGGCCGAACGTGGTACGCGCGAACGCTACCACCGCTCGGTCCTCCGGCAGAACGAATCTGCCACTCCCCCTCAAGCGCGACGTAGCCCGAGGGAGACGATGTGAAAATTTGCCTTCCACTTGGGAAGGGCTTTTGTCAAAATGTCCGCGGTCATGTCGTCCGTCGGGCAATACACAAGTCGCAGCGCGCCGCTCGCTACGATGTGTTGAATGAAATGAAACGGATGTCGATGTGCTTGGTACGGGCATGGTAGTTGTCGTCCGTCGCGAGTCGAAGAGCAGCTTGATTATCGCAATAAAGAGTTGTCGCAGATTCGAGTTCCGGAAAGAGCTCGAATATGAGCTTCCGAAGCCAGATGGCTTCCTTGCTGCGTGCGTTGCGGCAACGTACTCGGCCTCAGCTGTTGAGAGTGTGATCAGCTCCTGCTTCCGCGAACTCCAGGAGACAGCGCCGCCATCTAATTGGAAGACGTATCCAGAGATAGCATGCCGGTGCTCCTGAGTAGCACCGTCAGTGTCCGCATACCCTACAACATCGTGACGTTCGCCGCCATATGTTAGTTCAAGATCACGTGTACCGGCCAAATACCGAAAGATGCGCTTCACTGCTTCCCAGTGAGCGCGGCTGGGGTTATTGAGAAATTGTGAGAGTGTTGATACGGCGAAACTGATGTCGGGTTGGGTTGCGACTGAGGCATACATTAAGCTTCCTATGGCTTCTCTGTATGGCGTCTTTTTCATCAGCGCTGTTTCGGCAGGGCTTGTAGGACTGTCATTTCGGGAGTACATTACTCCCGGCACTATGGGCGTGGCATAAGACTTGGCGTCAGCGAGAGCGAACCGGGCAAGGATAGAGTCGATGTAAGACTTCTGGGATAAGGAAAGGGTTCGCGTTGAACGATTGCGCGTGACTTTGATACCTAGTAACCAGTGAACTGGTCCTAGATCGGTGAGCGCATAACAATCATTCAACTTATC